>PVJA010000882.1:0-17583 GCA_004027025.1 Myocastor coypus | reverse complement strand
CCAAGGATGTGGGCCCTGTGGATCCAAGACATGGGTTGTCTGCATGCTGCTCCAGTCTAAACTCACACACAGCACCAAGCTGAGAAGTCAACTCCAGCACGTTGGCTTCCTAAAGTTCTCAGAGCACCCAAAGACGCTGGTTCAGCTGCAGCGGAAATTCTCCCGATCTTGAAGTTTCCAATCAGAACTGTCTTCAGGGTAACTCAGTGTATTTATTTTCTATTTTGGAAATCAGATTCAGGAGAGACAGCGTGGGAAGTGGCGTCCTGCCGGTGAAATCCGGCCTCCCTGTGCTGGAAGGCACCACCGGATTTCCACGGTGCCTGTCGCAGCTGCGTCCTGCTCTGCAGGGCTGGATGTGTGCAGTGCCTTGTGGGATGCGCGTCTGTTCAGACACTTGCTCTGCTAAGACACATCTTTTCTTTCTCACTGGATCATTCTTGGAAATTGATTGGAAAAGAATCCCTTCCTTCTTACTCCTGTTTGGAGCGAAGCTGCCCTGCGGCTTGGCCATCCTCATCATGAGAACCTTAGAGAGTTACGCAGTCGGTGTACAACCATTTTGTTATCTCTCCTGGTGAGAGATGCTGAATCAGCCTCTTACACAAGCCTCCCGGATGAATCTCAGATTGGCCAGCTGCGGCACAGACGAGCACATCTGATTCTGCTGCTGTGGAAAGAACCCTAGCCAACGCCCAGTGCCACGTATTTACCCATCCACGTCTCCACCCTCATCCAAGGTTCAGCCTGGAAGCAGCAGTACCTTCCCTTCATAGCTGAAGGGATCGAGGGAGAAGATTAAGTTAAACCCCAGCACATGCAGCAGTCTGAGGCTCTGACGCGCTGGGCCTTTTGTTCTCTAGTCAAAAATCGAGACAATCTTTCTGCTCCGTAGTGGAACTCACCTGGTTCAGCTACCCAGGCCTCTTGCAGAGAAGGGACTGCAAGGGACTCACTAGGTGAAAGAGTCATGCTTTAGGGTTCTTCACGTTTAAAACAAACACAAACACAATGGTGAGAGGGTCTTGTTCAAATAAGCCAATCCCAGCGGGGATTGGCTGGGTCATTAGTAAGCCCACAGAGGTGGGGGAAGGCGCCTGCTCTGTGAGGACGAGCCAACGGCGCTGGAAGGCTGGGTCCTATTTAGTAAGCCTCTCGTTAGTGGTGGAGGGCTAGGAGTTGGTGCGGGAGCCGCTTCTCCATTCTGGATAATGGATGTAGAGAGGTACAGAGGCCCTTGGAAAGGTCTCTCGGCTCTTGGAAAGGAATGCGAATAGTAAGGTCGTATGCCACTGGTGAGCACCTGGACGGTGTGCTCATCACGCTGGAGCTTACAGCCACCGTCTTGCAGCCCTGAGCTTGCAACAGCCATCTGCAAATTTGTAGTTTTAAAAATTCTCCCTCTCCCTCTCTCCCTCTCCCCATCTCCCTTTCTCCCTCTCTCCCTCCCTCCCCCCATCTATTTGTCCCAGGGTCTTGTTATGCAGCTCAGACACGTAGTAATCTTCCTGTCTCAGCCTCCCCAGTGCTGGGAGTTCAGGCATGTGTCCTTCTGCTTGCCAGCAGGCGCTTAGACCACCAAGCTACCTCACAAGCTCAGTGGCCATCTTGCATCCCAGAGGTTTCGGCCTCCATCTGCCCAGCCTGACGGTGCTGCTGGAGAAGGAATCAGGACCTAAGCGGTGGGGCTGGCTGAGAAGTCCGAGTGGTCCCTGTGCAGATGCTGGTGGAAGCTTCAGCTCCCTGAAATAGCCAAACCTGGAAGCTCCCTAGTTCATGATTTCTTTTGTGTGTAAAGCAATACCCTCCGTTGTTCAAACTTCAGGTTCCCACTCAGGGCAGGACTCTGAAAGCTCTTACAGGAGAATAGGGCCTTCGAAGCTCTTCGAACTTTGGATTGTTTTCTGTTTGTTTTTTTGTTTGTTTGTTTTTGTTTTTTTTTAATTTTTTTTTTATATGCTTTTTTTTTTTCTTGTTTCAGAACCTTTATTTGCTTATTCACTCATTTTTATGGCTGGCTCAGCCCGCCCCGATGGAAGGGCTGGCACAGCATGTGGTGCCGGGGATCGAACCGCAGTCCCTGAAGCCGCCCAAGCTTTCCCAAGCAGGCGCTCCAGACCACTGAGCCATCCTGCTGGGCCCCTGTTTTCTGTTTGTTTTTAAGAAACTGTTGTTACAACCTTTGTAGCTGTTCAAGAGCAATGTGGTGTTCTGTCCCCCAGTCCTTCTTTATTGAATTGGGGCTTGAATCCATAGTCTTCCTGCTGAGCAATTTCTTCAGCCGTATGTATGTATGTATGTTTGTGTGTATGTATGTTTGTATGTATGTATTATTTGGAGACAGCTCTCTAAGTTGCTATGATGCCCAAACTGGGCTGGACTTGGAACCCTGTCACCTCTGCTTGTCAGATGCTGGGACTGCCGTCTGCACGTGACTGTTTTCAGTTTGCCTATGCAGTATTGCCTGGATAAATACTAAAGTGGTGCGAGGAAAAGACACAGGGCAGTGCAGAGGCATTCCTGTGAGGTTCCTTCCCAACTGCCGCCAGGCTGGGCTCCTTCACGGAAAGCAGTGTGATCTTTGCAGAGAGCCCAGGTACGTCTTCCTCTCGTATATTTAAACTGCCTCTGGACCATATAATATCTACTGCAATGTGAATTCTACACAAAGTTTTTACACAGCATTATCTAGGAAAAAATGACAGCCAAACATCCATATATATTCAATACAGCCAGAGTCCTCGAACTCATTCCATTCATGGTTGGTGGGTGTTTCAGTGACTGTTCTGTCGTTGCTGGGACAAATACCTGACACACAAGCTTAGGGGAGGAAAGGCTTATTCAGTTCACAGTTCCTGGTGGTTTCAAGACGCTGCCCTTGCTTTATAGAGACTGGAGGAGGGGCTGGGACACTGCCATGTCCAGGATAATCTGCTCCATGCTTCCACGTGAAACCGCCGCCTGGTGTGTGTACCGGGGTGCCTGCTGTCAGTTTAACCATTAGGGCCTCCCTTGGCCACGCCCCCTCAAGCCCCGCCCCTCAAGCCGTGCACTTGACAGCCCCATAATGCACATGAGGCTTTGGGGGGACAACTAGATACAAACCACAACAGTGGGTTATGAGCGTAGGACCAGAGGCGTGGGGGGGGGCAGACGGAACATGCCTCACAAGCTCATTCTGCAAAGGCAGAAGTCTTCGTCCAGAAGTGTGTCTGAGAAATCCAAGTGTTCTGGAGGGCTGAGGGACCACAGCTGCCCTTCACGGGCATCAGAGCAGTGTGGTGGGAGAGATTCAGGGTGAGGCGGTGTGTGAAGAAACAAGAAGCCACCAGAACGTACAGAAAATGGTAGGTGACTTGTGAGGGGGGCGGGGGAGGCAGGGATCTCCAAGCGGGGCACGTTCACACCATCTGGGAAACAGAGCTTCTGGCCAGCCAGGAGATGTGACCAAGGCTCCTGATTTTAGGGAGCACACTGGGCTCCATTTTATCTTTTGACGCTGGTTGGTCTTAGATTAGTGTTTTTTGTTTGTTTGTTTGTTTGTTTTGAGACAAGGTCTTGCTATGCAGTTCAGGCTGGCCTTGAGCTCACTTTTGTAGCCCAGGCTGGTCTCAAGCTCATACCTATCCTCCTGCCTCAGCCTCCGGAGTGCTGGGATTACAGGCGTGCTCAGATTAGTGTTTTACAAACTGTGAGATGGAAGCCTTCAAGCCTTCAGGAATTCAGCAGAGAGGATTGTGGCTGGTACTGCAGTGCATGCTGGGAAGCAGGCAAAGTAGACCAGGAAAGAGATATAAGGACATACACACTTAAGTGCGTACATATGCCTGACTGTGCATACATATGTGCATGAGTATGCACATGTGTGTATTTGGCCTGTGTCTATGCAAGTACTGATGGTAGCATGTATGTGGAATCGATGTGTACATATATGTGCATACATGTATGTGTTTATGTGCAGTGGATGTTTGTCAAATGATGTAGAGTTTTAGACATGTTTCAGAGACAAAAGTCTCACTTCTTTTGAGTTCAAACCCATTGTGCCTTTGTGAAATGTGTGCATAGCCGAGTGTATGTACATATGGCATATGTGTATATCTATATGTATATTTCATCTATGCATGTGCTTGTGTGCATGTCTATGGGCATGTGTGTGTATGCATGATACATGTGTGTTACATGTGTGTGCTGTGTGCAGTGTGCATTCATGTGTGTGCCTGTGTGATATGCATGTATAGCAGGCATATACCCTGTGTTGCAGGGCACAACCTGTTTCTTTTTTTTTTCTATCAGAGACATGCTTTTATTCTACTAATCATAAACATAAAAATACAATACATTTCTAACTTAACACAGTAATCTTGCAAAAACTTAAGGCAATCAAGGAAAAGAGACATCCATTACTAAGTTGTTACCAGAACAATTTATCAAAAAAGAAAAAAAATCAGTCAAGCCACATATTTTTCAATTACTTGCCATGAAGACAATAAGTTGGCAAGTCTGATAAAGACCAAGTCATCCAAACTATGTTCCTACAAATACACACGCCGTGACCTCGGTCGGGGCTTGCAGGAGCTGAGCAGAAGCTTACTGGGCTTGGGCCAGGTGCAGATAGAAGCCCAAGATCTGTGGTACTGTCTGCTTCTCCTGGGTCAGGTGTCTGGTCAGGCATGGTCTGGACTTAGCAATTTCTTTCAGAATAGCTGTATTGTTTGGATTTATTTATGCACTTGAACATGTTTGAATACAGACAATAAAACCTCACGACCAACAAACATGAATGGTGCCCAAACTGGAACTGCTTCATTCTTTCCTGTTCACCTGGCTGAGTGAGCGCAAGCCCCAGTTAGGGACCCAGCCACTCCTGTCAGCAGCTGGGCTGGGAAAGGGACCTAAGCTCGCAGGCCTGTGCAGGGCTCGTGCTCTCAGAGATTCCCACGCTCCTCGTCGGTCCCAGGATCCCTTGCTAGTCATCACACCCAAGTTCTCACTTCAGTGAGCATTCATGGTAGGAAACCTCCTGGCACAGGACAGCTTACCTCTGCTGTGAGGAGGCAGGACAATAGCTGTAAGTGTCCAATGATGACAGGTTGTGGGCATTTCTCAGGGAAGAAAGGAGACAACTGGGACATTGCCCGGTAGGACATTCCATCAAAGGTGAAGAAAGGCCTCTAGCTGGAGCCAGGCTTGTGAGAGAAGCCTTTCTGCCCATTCCTAATCTACCATTAGTCTCGCTGCCATCACAAACATCCCAGATGGCTTTTATTTGGGCTGAAGAGACCTTGACTCCAAAGAAGTTGAGCGCCAAGGTATCACAGAACATTCAAGACAATGCCAGGATCTATTGGTGCTGAAGTGTATGTGAGTTCACACCCTGCCCCTGTCTAATGCTCCTCCAGAGGCTCAGGCAGCGCTGGGGCCAGGAGGAGATGTTAGACTGCTTCTGCCTGAAGATGCTTGGAGCCAAGAAGTCTCTAACCAAGCCGTGTCCTGTGTCTTGGCAATAGGTTACTAAAGGGGATCTGGGGGCTCAGAAGCAACCTGGGTCTTTAGCAATCACCACGGTCACTCTCCATGCCTCTATCTTCTTGGGTTCTCGCTGGGGGTCAGGTTCTTTCTCTGCTGCCCACTGTCCCCCCCAGGCTGAAGAGCTGAGCCCGCACCACAACGGTGTCCTGTTTCACAGCCTTCCCACTCAGCAGGGATCAGGACTCCTCTGCGAAGCCAGCTGGGCCAGAAGGCCGCCTGGGACAAAGGAACCATGATGGGGAGAGAAGTCACCAAAGACAGGGACCGCTCTTGTGAGAAGCGTGAGGGGTGACATTGTGAGCAGCACCCCTCAAATAAGGCAGCAGGGACGGAGACACACAAATGTCGCGTGCTCAGTTTATGTGAACATGCCGCTCAGAGAGCAGCAGCTGTTGCCCTGTGGTCTGCTGCAGGGCCAGAGGCAGGGCTGGTGGCACTCAGGGCAGGGACCAGGCATCCGGGGAACAGGGGCATGAGGAAGCATAGAGGTGACAGCCTGGAGGGTGGCTCCATGATGACTTCCTGTCTTGTTCCACAGTGCATGCTGAGGAAAGCCTTCATGGCTCTGCCCGCCCCCACCTCCTGCCTCTCCCTGGCACCAGGAAAACCAGTGCTGACCAGCATGTCTGCCTCTCCAGCGCACGTTCCTGAGGATCTCCCTGAAACTGACAGAGTCTGGGGTGGGACTGGGCAGGGGCGAACTCCAGTTTTTATGTTAAAGCCCTGGAGAATCTGAGTGGTGGCACACGATGGCGGTGACAGATGCAGTTCCCCTTTGCATGGAGCACTGCTTGTGACACACTACTGCTGCCCCATGGACTTGCCCTGCTGCTTCCCTACATTGACAGGACATTCCTCAGTGCAGCCACCCGGAGGGAGACTGTATCTTGAGGAAGGCGCCTATCAAGAGTCAGCAAAGGCAAAATGAAGGCTTTGGGATGAGCCTCAAGCCACTGACCGCCAGACTGGTGACCTTACAAGACACTAGGACTCTGAGCCACAGAGGGAAGACAAGGCGAGGGCCGTTTGGGCAGGCGGAAAGGGAACCACGCCCATTGCGCTGCGTCCCCTGCCCTCGAGTGCTACCGTGACCCCAACGTCCTGGAAGCTTCCCAGGACTGGGGTGAGACAGGCCCGGCTGAACCAGAAGCACAGACAGCAGCCCTGCAGCCCCCGGACCGCTCTCCAGCTGTGGGCGGCTGGGCTCATCTCCTCTTTGCTATTCCTAAAATTACATGGAGACGTCGTGATGTGCCATAGGCCTGAATTTGCTGGAAGAAGGAGCTGAAGAAGAAAGGGAAAGAGCCCGCCTTTGTGCTGAGCCTGGCGACGAGGTGGAATGCACTGACCCACCTTGGCCTCTCCCCTGTTGGGCCGTGGCCCTCTTCAGAACAGTCTGGTAGCATCACCAGTAGTCCTGGAGACCAGCACACTGCACCAAGACCATGTGTTTCCTGTGACAGGGCTCCAAGGGCAGGCTAGTGCGGTGGCCGTCATGACTGAGGTGTGACCCTCAGGATCACAAGCTGGGGCCCTCAAGGAGTTCTCCCTTTACTACTCTGTGTCACTAAGGCCATTCTATGTCATGTCTTCATAAAACCATAGAGACTGCGTGGTCCTGCCTAAACTGGTGCCCTAGGTACCCACACTGTCCCCAGTCAGCCAGAGGACAGTGGACACACCCTTGCACGTCTTTCACCCTCCTTCTGGAAGCAGTCCCTTTGGAGACCCAAGGCGTCGTCACTGGCCTTGGGAACCCCCCTGGAAGTGAACGCGAATGTTCCCAGGAGGAAGCCCTACTCTCTGCCGCACCTGTCAGCCCGTACAGTCAGACACCCAAGGCGGCTGCAAGAAGCTGACAAGGCTGAAATCGCCCCGGCCTCACCCAGGAGGCAGGGCGCCGGCCGGGTGTGGCACACCCGCATCCCAGATTCTCAGTCTCCAGGAGTGGGGACCGCCGGCATCCACCTCTGTGCTCTGATTCCTAATGGCAGCGGGTTCCCTGGGGCAGGAAGATAGTCCCAGTTTTATACCCGCCCAGCTCTGTAGGGAGCAAGCAGGGAAACAAGCCTCATCTCTGAATGAGGCCTGAGGCTTATATGTGTCCTGTCCCAAATGGAGAAATCCACATCTCTCTGTCCTCGCATGGGACCAAGACATGTGAGCAGCCTGAGAATAATTTGGGTTCCTTTCAAACTATTATTCCTTAAACAGTAATCTAACATTTATTTAGCAGAGTTGGCATTTTTAAAAAAATAGATACTCCATATCCTTTTTATTTATGTCCCAGACTTGGGATTTATGACATGTATTTATTAAGCATTATATTCCAAACCACAGGATTTATTGGCAACCATAAATAAGTTCAATTGCTTACAATGTGCACATAAAGTAAAGTACACGGTCCCAACGAACAGTGCCAGGCTGCCTCATCACCATGCCCAAGACATTAGCTGACGCTGGGGTTGGTTCGAGGCATCTACAGCTGTCTGCTTTGAGTCTTGGAGGCTGGGCCTGCAGCTGCACCCCAGGTACTCATGCTGGTGAGGGCTCCTTAAGGGAAGAGAGGGAGACAGACATACGTGTGCAGAAGTTCTGGGGCATGCCTGGCAGGCTATTGGGCACACACCTGGGTAGCACCCACATGCCCGAGCCCCCCGGAAAGAGAGCCCCTTGGATGACCAGGTAGACTCTTCCTTGATGTGCGGGAGTGGAGGGCACCGTGGGGCCTCTGTAGAAGCAAAGGCCCCCTGAGTGTTTGTCTCTGGCTGAGGGGCCCCCAAACTCCTTTTTCATGGAGGTTATTGGTGGACAGGGCACATGCAGACTTGACGAAGCCCCTGTGTCCTGGTCTACAGGTATGGCCTTATCAGACACAGCGTGGCCTTCTTCAGCAGAGCAGA
The DNA here is from genome assembly GCA_004027025.1 of Myocastor coypus. Lineage (NCBI taxonomy): Eukaryota > Metazoa > Chordata > Mammalia > Rodentia > Myocastoridae > Myocastor > Myocastor coypus. The sequence continues at coordinate 9,151 of PVJA010000882.1, read as the reverse complement.
CTCGCCATACACATCACAGGCTATGGATGAGGTTGGTCGAGGAGGCTGGGTTACCTGGCAACAGACTCCAGTTCATCCTAGTGGGCAGCAGCAGCTCCTGCAGAGAGGTGCCCCTGCTCCTTGATGTGACTGAACCAACTGCAGAAGGACCTGGAGTTGTCCCCAGAGCAGTCACTTGAAGGTGTCTTCCTCAGGCCCCCACCTCTCCGGGCAAGCTTCTGCTTCAGTATGCCTCTTGGATATTCTCCAAATGTCAACTTGTTGAGGGTCTGGCCACCGAAACCTTGGAGGGTACTGGAAGGAGGTGGAAGCTTTAAGAATTCCAGACTAGTGGAGGAAGTTGAGTCACTGGGAACATGCCCTGCAGGGCAGATGTTGGGGCCCTTGGATACCTCCCCTCTCCCCTTTGCCTTTCCAGTCTCCACGTAATGAGCAGACCTTCCTTGCCATTGAGGAGGGACCGTGCTCAGGCTAAGCTACGCAGCCAAGCATCTACGCACAGACACCTCACAAACCGTGAGCCAGAATAAAACTCCCCCCTTCTAAGCTGTTTATGTCAGTTGTTTTGTTACAGCTGAAGAAAGCTGACGGAGGCAGCACTATGTCTTCCTGTTCCAGAACAGGTGAGTGGTGAAAAGGAGCCCCCATGGTGCTCCGGTGTCAGAGAGCCCCCAAGCACGCCTCCTGCTCCTCCTCCTTCACTCCCGGGAAGCCTCACAATCATGACACAGGCGGAGACACGGACTCCGAGTTTAAAAGGCGCCTGCCAGTCGGAGGCACCTGACAGGTTTGGTTGGGGGAAGCTCCGTGCATAATGATGCGAAGGCTGTCGGGCTAAATGCCACCCCAGCATTTGAAGGAAGAGGTTCGTGTGATTTTTGGTTGTTTAAGGGAAGAGAGCCTGGAACTCTATCTTCTTGTTAACGTGACAAGGAGGAGCAAGCAATTTTTTTCTTTTCTTCTCCTTTAATAAGCAGAGACTAAGAGGGAGCTTGGTATTATAGTGAGCTCACCAGATAAAATTCCGTTCCCTTCAGGAAGGCGCTTTGCTCTTCTTCATCATCACAATCGCCATTGTCCACGTTTGTGTGCGTGAGGACAGAGTCCCACCACGTCTCTGGGAAATGAACTCACTGTCATGATATCTCATTTGGGGATTGCAAAACCTAAGGCCAACAATGCTGAGAGGCAAAGGAGAAATTATACGGGCTTCCCAAAGGTGTACAATAAAATGCGCCACCCACTGTGTGCGAGCAACTTCTATGTCACCCCAGTACAAGTTACATCCTGGCAGGCTCACAAGCCCAAGACCCTCCGATCTGGAAGGGCAGTAGCAGAGAAGCTTAGCCAGGCAACTGCTGCATCAGAGCCTTCATATGGGAAACACCCATTGTCTTGTTTTGTTTTTCTGGGGCTGGGGTTTGAACTCATGACTTTGCACTTGCCAGGCAGGCACCTGTGCCACCAAGCTATCTCCCTGGTCCCTGGGAGACGTCCGCTGTTATGTGCGAAGGAGCATGAATTTATTCACAAGAGGTGCAAGCACATTAGAAGGATTTTAAGCAGCCATGACCACAGTCGGGTCTACTCCTTAGTGAGCCAGCCAGGGACGAGGACAGAAGGATGGAGGAGACACTGGAGAAGGCCAGGAACGAGGGAGGACGGGAGCCAGTGGGCCAGAATGACATCCGGCTTCCGGGCTGGCCTCCCGGTGAACAGAGCGGGTGTTGCAATGTAGGCTGTGGGGTGGGTCCAACGTGCATCTTACACAAAGTAGGTGTGTGCCGCTCAGGGCCTCAGAGGTTCCAACTGGGACAGTCAGAACCCAGGAGGTGAACGCAGTCCCGCTCCCAGTCCTGCAGTCCCTGGGTTGACTGGCTAATGCACCCTCTTTTAGGTCAGTGTAGTCAGAGTGAAAACCATGCTTTAGACATTCAAGAGCTCTTCACACATGAGCGTCTTGTATATGATGATGTCTAGGATTTAATACCGAACTAGACTAAAATGATTCCTGCCTTGCAGCACGAATTATCTAATGGTGACGAGGATGTTTAAGGCATCTTGCGATCAAGAGAAAGCATTAAAACAGAATCACATAATCTCCAAGAAAGCTGCTTAACATTCCGGAAATAAACAGACATTTTTTTTTTACTAAAGATAGCATTCAGAAAATGGCCTGTCCCGAGTCCCAAGGCTGGGAGGCAGTTTCTCCTGTCGGGATAAGGAGGCAGGCATCATCATCTGGACATAGTTGTCTGCTTCTAGGAGATGCCACGGCAGTGCCTCTGGCTTGGGGGCCACATAGCCCGGCTCCGAGCTGGGTCGGAACCTGCCCTGCTGCCTCAAAGTACAAAGGAGAAGATGTGCTAGGGGCTTGCTGCCCTCGAAGGGAAGCAGAAGAGGGTGCTGGCAGAGCCTGGGCTCGTGTCTACAGGGGTTCAGTCTCCCAGCACAACCCGGGGCAGGAGTTGGTGGGGGGGAGGTTGTCCCTGGTTGCAGGAACAAGGAGGAGACGAGGCAGGTGGAAGCGGGGGCACAGGCTCCCTGTTCCTCAAGCAGTTTGTGCTCCCAAGGACAGGCTACTCATTAGAGGCAACAACATTGTCGCCCAAGGTGTGGGGCCCAGGACAGTGCCGTCCCCTCCACCCTTCTCGCCAGGTCCTGAATTCCCCTCCACCCTTTGTTTCCTGCCCTCTACCGTCCTCACTCTTGGGCTCATGAAGACACCATATTGGACGCTGTGGACACGCAGCCCCAATGCCCAGTGGCTGTCCCCCAGGACACACAGTCTGTGACAGGCACTCTGTGGTCCTTCTTACCAGTGTGGGAGCTCTTACAGTTGTCCTCCTAAGCCTGGGGGGCCCAGGACCCATCTAGCTCTCCATGGGTTGAGGAATGTTGCAGACCGTGGCCAGGGGTTCGTTCCTCTTTGAAGCTATGACCCATCGGCAGGGACCAAGCTGTATTTCAAGGTGTGGACAGGATCCTGTTGCTTAGTAGCTTGCTGCTGGTGGATTAACTGGCTCCCACCTTCTCAGAGAGAGGCACTGCCCATCTCAGAGCCTGGAATCCATCTACTGCAGATGCCCAGGAGAGGAAAGGCTCTGCAGCAAACTACAGAGGATTCACCGCCCATCCTGGGCCGCCCGCGGGTGCAGGCTGCACTGGTGCCAGCCTGGAAGCAAGCGCATTAAGCCGAAAGCCTATCTGTCACCCTTTATAGAGGCAGCCAGAGGACAGCTCGGGATCAGGGCTGGGGCTCCGCACAGAGCAGGCCTTGCAGTTACCTGCAGACCTGACACCTTTTTGCAGGTCCTTTGCCAGGAGTTCTAGCATTTCGCTTTGTATACCCCCTAATAGCTTTCCACTGTTATCTTCATCTTGTACAAAACTCATTGAGTATTTTTAAAATTTGCCTTAAAGTATAAAGATAATAGATGAGACATTAGATGATACACATTCAAAAGAGTACAATGAAAGGTGTCTGACCATGGCCATTATACTGCACGTTGCTGCCCTCAATGACGCTGCTCAGATTGCACGTTAGTACACAGGGTGGGTCAAAGTAAACATTTTAAACTTCAACCAGTACTTTTGAAAAACTGACAGAAGTCAGCAGTATAAAGGACAAGGAAAAAAGCCGAAGGTTTAATGAAACAAGGAGCAAATATTTAACTTCTCGATCAGTCAGCATGCCTGTGTGTGATAATCTGAGCGACAAATGTGATGATAGCACTGTGTAATATAGCAACCATCGTTAATTTCCTGTTGTTTTAAAATTCTGCAGCATCTTTACTGTTCTATATTGCTTTAAGTCTTTGTTCTTGTTTTATTTTTTTCTCTTTAAAATTAAAATAAACCCCTAATTGCTTGAAAACCTACTTGTAGACTGTATTTCCTTTTGATATTTTTTTCTAATTTCTTTTCTTTGTTATATAAATCTTTTTTATTTTGCTTTAAACAACTTTTAGCCAATACTTCCTGTGCCAGGTTTCTTTTCCTTCACAGGAATGAGAAAACACTAACGCAGGGGACTTACAACTCGGCTCCCTGCCCCCTTACGGGAAGCCTGGCCTTTCTCGTCCCACGAGGAGTGAGTGTCTCCTGGGAGCTGCAGACTACCACTGAGCCACAGGGACTCTAGTCGGCCACAGTGAAGCTGCAAGGTGTGGGGTCACAGTGGAGAGCTGTCTGGTGGGCCCCCAGTTGGGGGGCATGGGGTCCTGAGGAAGCTCTGGCTGGGCATCTGTGCCTTTCTCATCCCTCCTGCTTTCCGAGGCTACCGCTGGCTCGAAAGGCCTTGCAAGCGAAACAAGAAAGCTAGGAGACGGCAGTGGGCCGCTGGGACCGCATGGGCTCCCTGTCTGGTGCTGGCAGAGGCCACTGGGGTGGGGGTGGGGCCGGTACAGGGACCTCTGGGCTCCCTAAGCTGCTTCTCGCCCAGTGACTCCTTCCTGCTCTGGCCCTTGGCGCCACACCTCCTCCCAAAGGAATCCAGTGCAAGTGAGGGATCATGAGATAGGGGCCGAGGATGACGTTGCCCAGCGTCCTACGCTCCTAGGTGACTGTCAGCAAGGATTCAAAAGCCGTCAGGATACAGGACTTAAGAGACGCCATGGCATGGGTCTGAGCTGAAGGTCCAGGGGCCGAGCAGAGGAAGCCCAGGTGCCAAGTAGGGCTGAGGGTGGAGCATGGGCAGGATGTGTGGGAGGCTCAGGGACCAAGTGTCCGTGCCCGCACCGGGATCGCGCCCAGGCAGATCTGGCCCTGGCTGGAAGCTGGGCTACGTCCCTGACATGCTCCAGCGCGGTGCCTGCGATGCTACACTGGTGGAAATTCACTGACAGGGTTTATTGCCCAGGTGCAGGCCCTTCCTGCGCCGATGGTCAGGCTGGGGAATTAGGATCCGAGCAGATGCCAAAGGTCAGAGCCGGGTATAGACTAAGAAGCCAGCCTCTCACGTCAGGTCCCTGTGCTGTCCCCATGCGGGGCCCCGCCTTCTTCCACAGCCACACCACGCCTCTGCCATGCTCACTGTAGCCTGGCCTGCCATCACTGATCCAATCTTGAACGGAGCCCACCGTGCCCAAATCATTCCTAGCGTGCACAGCTGTGTCCTGGCCCGAGAGCAGTCTGCTTGCCCGCCGCTGCCTCCCCAGCCCTGTGCCCTGGGCTGCCCTGCAAGCTTGCCCTGCGCACAGGCCGGCTCTGTGGCCCACTGGATTTCATTGACAAAACACGTATTTCAAGGCAAGACTATCAGAAATGCCAGCGCCGTGACAGCGGAGCAGCAGGCAAGCGCTGGGCATTTCAGGAGGAGGTCATACAGCCCAAGCCAGCCCCAGGGCAAGGTGGCAGGGTCAGGCACCTAGCTGCCAGCCGCCAGCCACCAGCCGCCAGCCGCCAGCCGCCAGCCGGCATTCTCTTCCAGTTTTGTTTTGTTGTTTTCCTAATTAGGTAGAGTCATCTTTCCTGGAAACTGTTAAGTCACATTCAGTGAAGCCCTTCACTTCTGTCGCTAGTGAATGTGCCAAGCAGCCCTGAACTCTGTCACAGTGACCAAAGGCAGATGCTTCTGCTTGTTGGCCGCGGCCCTCCCACTGTGAGGAGGAGCTTCACCTCCGCGGGCTGAGAGAGGCACTCACACCACTTGGCCACAAGTCCAGCTGCATTACAGTGAAGCAAATTGCTTCCCGAGGCAGGCATAAAATCCTAGGCAAAGCGAAAACTCGATGAAACCAATGATAGAGTGTCATGGATTAACACATGGATTAACATAGAAAACTAATACAAATCAGAGGAAAACTCCCATTTAATTAATTAATTAATTAATTAATTAACCTGGGATTGAACTCAGGACCTTGCACTTGCCAGAAGGCGCTTATACCGCTGAGCCACATACCCAGCCAAAAATTCCCTTTCATAAGTGACCCCTGCTCTTGATCATCAAGACACTTGTTAACCTCTATGAAAAGGTCTCCATAGAACTTGATTAGGTATTCAGGCACCCAGCGTTTCTTTCCCATGCCACACCTCAAGTCCTCCTTAAGTTACATCCAGTATCCCCTGAACAAGTGCCTGCATTTACAGAACTTAGGTAAACAGCAACCCTGTGGCCCTGCTTCACAGTTTTGGCCATTGGACTATAACAGGGTGTCTCATTCTCTTTTAAAATCAAATGTACGTCCTAGCCGTGGGGGACACTGAGCCCATGAAATGCTGAGTGCCTCGAGGGCACATTGTCACCTCTTATTTTGAAAATGATTACAACGTACATCACAGAGACATCGAAAAATACTGACGAGAAATGAACCATATCAGATAGCTACAATTCTAATCCCCTGTGTTATGGTTTATGTCTAGTTGTCCCCGCAATGCCTCATGCAATCATGGGGTCGGGACTTCTAGAGTTTGAGACTTGACTCATGAGGCATTGGGATGTGCATTTTAGTGCTGATGAGAGTATGGGTCTGAGCACTGCTGGGAGTTATGGGTGTGACCTGAGGTGGACAGGCTGAGGCAGGGAGCCTGGTGCAACATAAAGAAAGACAGAGAGACAGACTCAAGCGCTGCTGCTCTCTGCCGCCCTGGCTGTTCCACTTCCTCTGTCACCATTGTTGCTGTTCTACTGCTGTGAACTGCTGCTCTCTGCCCTGTGCCTCTCTGCTTTGGAGCCAGTATAGACTGAAACCTCCAGTAACTACGAGCTAAATAAACCTTTCATTTTGGGAGTTGGGTATTTGTCCCAGCAATCAGAGAAGAGTAACTATGACACCCTAGAAATGGTCACTGATAACTACTGATGTATGCCTTCTCAGTTGGTATATATGCATAAAAACACATGCGTACGCTATATTAGCCTTCTATATGTGACCAAAAACATAGCACAAACAAACACCATGAGTTTCCCATGTGCATACAAATGTATCTGTGTACTTTATGTGTAAAATATGTATAAATATGTGCACACACCATGTGGCTCCCATACAGCCACAAATAATACCAGATGTATTACCCATGTGTGTATAAACACATCTACACACATCTGTCTTTCCTGTACAGATATAGTATACAGCATATGTCTTCCACATGTACACAACCCAATATTCACAGCCCAGTAGCAACACAAATATGTATGTCCCTCATATACACAAAACATAAATGTATTTCAATTTGCCTGTAAGCATATTTATTTATTTTTGTATTGTAGGGGTCTACAGGGTGTTCAGGATCTCACTACTAGATCAGACTCGTAGTGATCTGCCTGCTTCCTGCTTCCCAAGAGCTGGGATTGCAGGTGTGTGCCACCACGCCCAGTCTCAGTTGCTGTCTCAACATGTCCCAGGCCTGGGGATCAAACGCCTGGCCCCTGCACCTGCTTGCAGGTGCTTTAATCCACTGAGCTACTTGGCCAGGCCTTACCTTTAAGCACATATAAACACATGCGTGATATAGGTCCTTTTGTGTGTTGATTGACAACCCACGCTACTATGCCCTGGCTTTTTCACTTTCACAAGGTGTGCGTCTTTCCGCCATCACAGTGTGCGCGCCTGTGTGCTGCCCTACCTTGCCCTTCCTTGCTTTGGATCGGGTGTTGGATGTGGGTGGCTGGGGTCCCTACTCCACTGACTTCCGTTTCCTTTGGCTGCCATTCAGTCTGTCTAGCTCGATAGCCTTTTATTTAGTTTGGTCGGGCACACACAGTAGAGTCTCTGTAAGCATGAGGTAAGCAGATGGAATGCCGCGGCGGAGGCTGGCGGGCCACCTTGCCCTGCGTTTGTCGCAGTGGCCGTGTAGTGAGAGGAAGCTTTGAAGCTGGGCATATGCAGGCTCCAGGGTGATTCTGTGGCATGTAAGAATTGTGGCTTTGGTGTCTACCTGTTCCAGTCATTGTTGCCTTATCTGTAAAATGAATGTGCTACAGTTTGTCTCTGGACTATTTTCCACAGATTCGTGGGCTTCGTGCTAGTGAAGAGATGGGCATGGCGGGAAGCCTTTTAGACTTTGAGAGTGTGCTGAGGCAGGAGGCTGCAGGCCACAGCCTGTCTCCTTCCCCGTCTTGCTTTCATTTCTAGGTCATGAAGCAAGTGGCTTTGCTCCACCACATGCTCTGCCATGATGCTCTGCCTCACCGGAGGCCCAAACACAGTGGGACCAGCTGGCCAGGGGCTGAGACCTGCAAAACCGAGAGCCTAACGAAACCTTTCCCTAAGTTGGTCATCTCAGATATTCATTATAGTAACGGAAATATGACCAGTAAAGAGGGTCATTGTGGCACCTTCTTTATGGGGCTCTGAAGAGCATAAAAGACAAAATTAAGTAAAATAGCCCATATTCTAGGATGTACCCAGTGTTAGCGTTTATCATTGGTATCATTATTGGTTATTATTTTCTGAGTAAAATCAGTTAGAAGTTACTTACTGGTAAAACTCTCAATGGAAACTGCTTGGAAGTTGGACATAATTAAATTATTTCTCAGTTTACATACAGAACCAAGGAGGAAGAACAAAGATAGAAATTTCTCACTCACACAACTTTCTTAATCCCTTCAGGAGCTGCCCACGCACATTCACTAACCTGGATGTCAATCTCAGGGCTTCCTCGTGTCTCCCAGAGTATGAGGACAGCAGACTTGTCAGGGACTACTCAGTGTGACTTATTCGAGGGGCTCTGGGCCTCAATCGTGTCACTTGTGTAGGTGTACCTTTGATTTCCAAAGGCAACAACTGATGTGAAATACTTACCTCAGTGGCTCCAGATGGCAGACAGCGAGGCCACAGCCACCTCAGGCCTCAGCATCCGACTAATCTAGCATGCAGGTGAGGTGTTCTAGTGCCTGGCTGAAGCCAAACCCTCCTGCTGCTGGGACATCTCACACAGGGATTCAGAGACACCTGAGCAAGAATATTTTCTGTGATAGGGATTCTTATTGTCCAAAATGGACAGCAAAGAGCGTTCATTCATGGTTCTTAAAGTCAATACTCCCTGGCCTTCCTGGAGACTGAGTGATTCTAGGGCTCAAGAACCTACATTCTTAAACTGTCTAGGAGATTCTGATTTATCACATTTTAAATTTCATAGTAGTGATTGTTGTCCTTGGGATTTTTCAAGGGAAACATTTTAATACAGGTGTCTTAGTTACTTTTTGCTC
>PVJA010000881.1:49671-144638 GCA_004027025.1 Myocastor coypus | reverse complement strand
CTTCTTCTTCTTCTTCTTCTTCTTCTTCTTCTTCTTCTTCTTCTTCTTCTTCTTCTTCTCCTTCTCCTTCTCCTTCTCCTTCTCCTTCCCCTTCCCCTTCCCCTTCCCCTTCCCCTTCCTCTTCCTCTTCTTCTTCCTCTCCTCCTCCTCCTTCTTCTTTGCAGGACCGGGGACTGAACTCAGGCCCTTGCACTTGCCAGGCAAGTATTTATTCTACTGAGATATTTTTCTGGCCCCAAGAGGACTATTATTCTTGAGAGAGGACTAAGGGTGATTTTTATTTTTTAATGTCTATATTTTGAAAATTTTCTCTAGTCTATAGTCAGTGTGCATCAATGCTTAAGGATTAAAAAAAAAAAAAAGCAAGCACTTTTTAGTTTCTCTCGTAAATCAGGAGAATTATTTTAAAACTTCACCATAGGCAATTTATTTCTGCTTCTTTCTTCCCATACTTCCTGAGTTCTATATTTTTTCCTTCTGATTCTATTAACTCCATAATTGACTCGCACCTTGATTTTCCAATCTTAGTTATCTTACAGTAAGCGCACACCTAAAGTCAGTTCCCGCAGTTTAGAGCATCCTGGAAGGGAGATGCAGGCTGAACTGGAGCGGCACCACAGAGCCCCACTCTGGGCCTCCTGCACTGGTGCTTCACGCACAGAAGAGATTACTCCAGTATAAAGGAAGCTAAATAATGCATTCCAGAGCCTCAGTGCTTTCTCTCATTAGCCAGCTTATGATTTCAGATAAATTTTTTTCCTCAAAACAGTCTTTCACAATCCTAAAGCACTTGGGTTGCAGTAATCCCTTAACATAATATCTTTTGTAGTGACAACCAATAGCCTTAAAATTTAGGTAAACAGCAAGATCTGGGGAGGGAGAAATACATGTAAGGTAAGCTATGCATAATTTGGCATCAATACACATTATAATACAGTTCTATTAAACTTACATCGAATTAACTATGCTGCCAATATTTTAATGTCAGAGATCACTCAGCAACTGCTGAAAGCTATTTATTAAAAGGTTATTACTCTAACCAATTTAAACAGAAGATTTATCACACATGGCATTGTAAATCTATTCAGGCATTTGACAGAAAGTGGCTGAGATTATTTAATTCTCCGAGATAGCACTCTCGCAAAACCTGAAGTTTAAAAAGATAGTGACTCAGTGACCTTTGCACAGAACGGGATCCTGAAACTACATCTATGTGGGGAAAAAATTATTTCACTGTTAAAGCAAGTAAATTCAATTTAAAGCTATGTATATTAAAAATCTTCTCCCCTAAAACAAATCTCAGCTCTCTACTGATTCCTAAAGCTTTTATCCAAATTCCAAAGGGTTTATAAAATTATGTATTTTTACAGTAAGGTCAGCTGTCCCAGAATGATTTGTGAAACAGAAATACTTGACCACATCTATAGAAACTGCCATAAAATCACTTGAAGAGATTTCTTGTTCTACTGATTTTATTACGGACCCAGAGAGTTCAGGGAGACCCAGCAGTACTCTTTGTTTTGATTAGCTTTTCTTTTCTTTCTGTTCTGCCCACTCCACAGTCAGCTTCTATGGATCTTAACACTAACATTTTGCAAAGTTCAAGACACAGAATAAATTTTGAATAAACAGTAGAATTAAATAAATAATAGCACTGGGAATGATTTTGCACCTGCCGACTACTACTACATGAACCCCCCAGGATGCCAGCTCTTTGCTTTCTTCCCTGGCTGTGTAAATTTCCCACAGTGAGTGGCTTTTCTTTCTTCCCTGGCAGAAGACCCAGGTATAGCTCTACAATGCTGCAGCTCCTCTCCCAGTGCAGTGAAGATCTAAGTGTCTCAAACATAGAATCAGTAGGATGCCAGGAACAAATATCTTCCCCTAACTTCTTTTTCCATCACATATATATGCATGTGCACTTGCACGCATGCACACCTACACCCACACACTCAACACACATGCATGCACATGTGCACGTGAAAAATGCCCAAACCCTTCACAACTGAGCTATTGCAAGTCATACTCATTTGTTTCATTTTCAGAAACAAACAAACAAACAAACCCTGCAGGGACCCACGAGATAGCTCAGCAGTGTAAAGCATCTGCTTACACAAACTTAGGCAACTGCAGGGACCACGGTTCAAACCCTGGCACCACATGCCATGCGAGCCCCACCCTGATTCAGGGCAGGCTGAGCCAGCTCAAAAACAAAACAAAAACCACAAGAGCTCAGTTTTTCATCTTCTAAGGGCAATAGTTAGCATAGTGCAGATTTCAGTGGTGTCAGTAGGAACACATACCCACAGAAGGACCTGGGACAGCCCTCAACAACATGCTCAGTGAGAGAGCCAGCACATGCTGTGGACCTGGATGGCTTGGTTTAAGTTCTGTCATGTAAATACATGAAAGACCTCCTCATTCTTTTTCTCTCTTCCTTGAAATAAAAGCATTGAATGATAGAAGAAAAGAAATTGTGGTGAGTTGGGCTGGGCTGGGAAGGTCATGGCTGCTCATAGCTGCATAGTAAGGAGAAGTCATATAGCTGCTGCCTGGCCTGGAAGGGCCCACCTTTGAAAGCCAGAAGAACAGCAAATAATTATAGGCTAAGGAGCCTCAGATTCCAAGCCCAGATTCTGACCTGAATTTATGACATAGGCTAATGGTGGTTAAGTACTGATGAGTTAGCCTCACACAGCTACGCCCATAGGTTTGATTTCCCTAGCTGCTGCTTGTCATCCTGAACTTTTTTCCCTTTTCTTCCTTCAGAACAAAAGCTAAAAATCATTATCTTGACATTATGGGAGAAAGGGGAAAAAAAAAAAAAAACGAAGTAATGAAACACTTGATATTTTAATTACTGATAATTATTAAACTAGAAAAGAACATGGAAGATAGCATCACTTAAATGTGGGAGACAAGTTTAAACTATGCTAATGTGTTTAACTTGCCTGTAACTTTGGATAGAGTACTAACATTCACAGTCAACTGAAGTGATTCGAATGCCACTAGAAACAGTTACTTTCTTGTACTGCAGTATTAGAAGTAGAGTTATGGAACCATCAGCTAAAGGTGACCTTAGAAATCTGACTTCTGAGTGTGACTCTTCAGTGCTGGGGCAAAAATTGTTTTTCTTAACTTCACCACCCCAGAGCCAAATATTTGTGTTTTGAAACTCTGTCATTCCCCTGTGCCCTAATTCACAGATGGTGATATTTCTTACTGCTGAATGAAATGCTTTCATTGGTTTGGCTGGTTTAAAACTCCTGAAGATTTTTAATTCGACAATGCCTGGGTTCAAAACCTGTGATCCTGCTGTTTGAAACCCGTGACCCTCAGAAAGTGACATCACCTTCTGGAAGCTGTCAAATGCCCCCTTCCAAAGACAGTGGAGACACTTCTGAAACACCAGGTGAGAACAGACAAGCATCTATGAGGTGTGTGTAAGTCATAGCTGCCTTCACCTGTAACAAATTACTTTCATTAAAACTTCATTTTGAGGGGCAGGGAGATAGCTCAGCAGTGTAAGTATTTGCTTGACAACTGCAAGGTCCCGAGTTTCATTCCCGAGTAACAAACAAATCTCCCCCCAAAACATTCATTTTGGATATGCACTGAATTTTCAAAAAGTCCTTGTCGTTTGCCAAAGAATCAAAAGTTTAAATCTGGTAAAGATGGGGCCCGGCAGGATGGCTCAGTGGTCTAAAGCACCTGCAGGCGGCTTCAGGGACCACAGTTTGATCCCAGCACCACATGCTGCGCCAGCCCTGCCCTCAGGGCAGGCTGAGCTGGCCATAAAAAATAAATAAACAAACAAACAAAAGTTCTGAAACAACAAAATAAATAAATAAATAAAATTAAATCTGGTAAAGATGATTTTAAAAAATTACTTGCAATGAAGAATTTCCATCTGAAAACATCAGACAACATGTTGAAATTTTTAATTACTTTTTGAATGAAGTATTACAAAATTTGAGAAACTTTTGTTTGGGGTAACAATTACAAAATCATTATATAATATATCAATACAAACATTTTTAAATGCTCTTTCTTGCCACCCATCTCTGCATCATCACTACCTTCTTTGTCCCTGCCTCCCAATGCCATGTCCTTTGTATGCCCCAACACATATGACCCTGACATGCCACAAGCCACTTCAAGCCAAGCTTCACCATGGAACAAGGAACGCCTTGCTTCTTGAGCTTGAAGATAGCAGCCTGGCATAGAGACCTTCATTAGCACACAAAGGGATTTTGTATCCTCTTTGTTCCTTGGGTTTGTGTATGTGTGTGTGTGTGTGTGTGTGTGTGTGTGTACGTGTGTGTGTGTGTGTGTGTTTCAACATTTGGAATTTTTTCAATTTACTATTATCGATTTCCTATAGGAAATGATTTTAATTTCATTTTTGCTGATTTTCTTTTAAACTCTGCTGTATCACTGTCAACGATGTCCACTCATCAAAGGTGCAATGCGCATCTACAGTGCTTGGTTCAGTTCTCCCTTGTTTCATGGGAAGAGACTTGGCAGAGTGAGTCCTCTGAAAGAGTGTGTGCACGTGACCATGTGGCTTTGCCACCACTCATGTCAGGTGCTTGCTAATTGCACAAGAGAGGATAGAGTGGTCCAGGGCCACTCTAACACATCGCTCATGCATGTAATCTCAAGCTGTATGGTCCCTGAGCCACACATTAGCTAGCCTAGAGACAGTCTAGGTATGAGGTGCTTCTGTGACATTAGAGATAGGACACATGATGCAGGCACTTGGGAGCCTGTCCCTTGACTTTTACCTGGAGAAGCTGGGGTTTTTTTTTTCTGCCATTTAGGCAGCCACAGAGAAAAAAAGCAATGCAAGAAAACTGCCCAAGGGGCTGGCATAAGGGACCACTGTCCTGTCTCTGGGAAGGACTCCTCTTTTGGCCCATGAGATGCCTCCCAGGAGGTCAGCAAGCAGCTCTTTGGCACGCTGTGGCCACGGCAATGGGGTCTACAGGGATCAAGCAGCACTGAGCAGCCTCTCTGGCCTCCACAAGGCCTGTGTTGACCCTCCCCTGCGAAGCTTCCTGCCATACCTCTCCCGTTGCTTGTCTTTGATCCCATCTTATCTGTCTGCAGTCTTCTTTCTGAGACTTTCCCTTAAAAATTAAAGATCAAAGGGTATGGGGGCACACACCTGTAATCCCAGCGCTGGGAGGCTGGAGCAGGAGGATGACAAAGCTAGCTTAGGCAACATAGTAACATGGTAAACTAAAATGAGTTGGGGTCATAGTTCAGTGCAAAGAACCTAGGCTCAGTCCCTGCCCCTAACAATTACAACAGCTAATAAGAAAGTCTTTCCAAAATCTCTAAACCATTATTGTCATGATTTTGACCAATGATATAGTTTCACTGGATAAAGATGCACTATAAAAGCTGCCTTGTTAGCTTTGAGAAGTGAACCATAGGTAACCTCAATTTGTGTTTTCTCTTATCACAGGGTTACAAGCACAAGTGTTTCCAGTATATTAACCTTTGAAATGTCCTGTTTTTCTTCCATTGCTCAAGCAGAAGCGTGGCAGTCCCATCCTCAGGTGCTTCTCCATAACAATCAGCAAAAACAGGGGAACCTCATACCCAGCCATCAGCAAGCAAAGGAGAACCTCATATCCAGCGCTCTTTGTGTCACCTGAGTGGATCTACCGAAGGCTTAGAGTGGAGCGGGTGGGACTAAGGTGTACACATCTGCATATAGATTCTCCAAAGAAATCCTCCTGTGAATCCACAAAGATCTCACTCCAAACAGACAGTGACTCCCGACCTTCCAGTGCTGCATCTCCTAAACACGGAGGCGGACTGACAACTACAGAGAGAGTTACGTTCAGGAAGGGATCCCAGTTCTTGCGTGGACCAGGCATGATGGTATTTTAGAGGTCAGAATAAAACTCTTATGCCACTAAACACATAGCACCTATTTAACCTGTTTATTTTAACTTTATTTATTTATTTTATGGCTGGCTCAGCCTACCCTGGGGGTGGGGCTGGTATAGCATGTGGTGCTGGGGACTGAACCACAGTCCCTGCGGTTGCCTAAGCTTGCCTAAGCAGGTGCTTTAGATTGCTGTGCTATCTCAACAGCCCTTAATCTGGTTTTAAGTCTACTTTCCTTCTAATAGATTTGAATGATTAATTGGAAGAAAAAAAAAAAAACTGATTCCTATCTCAGGGTAGGGGCAGCAAATCCTAACTGCTGGTGGCTGAATTATCCTTTTAGAGAAGAAAAATATTCAAAACTAATATTAAGACATGAAACCTTAATAAGAAAGATATTTCCAGCTAGAGAAAATGTTTCTGAGGCACACTCCTTTGTGGGAAATCCTATAGTTAGTACCTGTGTTGTTATTTAACTTCCCAAATGCCCACTCTTATAGGCAAGACTTGGCAGTAGGGATGTAATACAGGCAGAAAATGGGTAAACTCCTTGCTGAGAAGTTCAAATCCAAGGGGTATAAATTATTCCCTACTAATCTAAGAATAAGTTAGATCTGAAAAGTAAATATGTTATCTGAGGCCTGAGGTCTTGGAGAAAAATTTAAGGTTAATAAAACTTGTAAAACTCAAGTATTGATATATCCATAAATTCCCAGATATTTAATACAATTTCATATACATATTCATTTCAAATTCTGTTTTTTCACATGCATACACATCTTTATTAACCCACTAAAAGTTGGTAGCATCTTTATTATAGTTCAAAGGAACTGAATGAAAAGCACATGACTGTATATAGAAAAACTACTATTTGAAAATGTGAACACTCACTTGTCGGACCCTTCAGACTGTTCTCTTGAGTAGGTCTTACTGAAGCCTCCATAACAAATGCTTCAGCCTACAGTAACAACCAGAGGGGCCTCCTGGATACCAGAGCACTGGACTGCAATCTGCGCACCAGGACAGTGCTTTGTGTAGTGGAGTGGGTAGAGCCAGCTGCCTACCCTCATCTTCTTTCCTGCTGCTGCCTGGCATTTCTGGTGATATCAGGCTGTTCAAGGTGGTGTGGCCATAGACATGACTGGCATTTCCTTAGCAAAGAGAAGGCTTTCGCTCTGCTAGAGTTTGCCTCCCCTCAGTTTTCCCTGGGTTAGTGGTGGGAAGGACAGAGCCCAGGGAGATAAAGTGGGAAGGGCTTCACCCAGAGAGAAAAGAAACAAAAGGGCAAGACAGAGGGCAGGGGAATGAATGTCCTGAGTCCTGTTGGAAGTGTTCTGGGAGCGCCTGCTGTCCTTTAGGATGGAAGAAGCCCGTTGAAAGCCCTCTGGCCACCGTCAAGAGCCCATTCCCTGATTAAACAGCTCAGGCATGTGTGCTTCATTTTATACTTTTATTTGGTTTGACACAGCATATAGCTCAGGCTGGCTCTGAACCTACACTCCTGCTGCGTCAGCTTTTTGAGTGCGTACTTCTTAGCTGCACCACCACCTCCAGCTGTCACCTGCTACATTTTCAGATCGGCTTTCTCTTGTCCTGGGCAGCCATTAAAGGGGAGTGCTCTCTCACACATGCAGCCTCATTGCACAGCAGGTGCTTTTCTAGGGTGTGCAAAGTTAGGAACTCATATTCGGCATTTTCTCCCTAAGTGAAATGATATCACAAATTGCCTCTGTGTGTGTGTACATGCTCATGCATATGCATATGCATGTGTGTGTGTGTGTGTGTGTGTGTGTGTGTGTGTGTGCATGCGTGCACCAGCGATCAAACTCAGGACTTTGCTCTTGCCAGGTAGGGGCTTAAGCCACTGAGCTATCTCCCTAGCTATTGCTGTTAGTTTGTTTCAGCTTCGATTTCCAGAAGCATCCTTCAGGATGCTTCTCAGGCCCCACAGCATCCCCAGGCACCATTCCTCTATGACTTCCTAAGAGGAGCCTACTGTCTCAGGAGGAACAGATTTTCATCAGCAAGAATATGGTATGTGACATGTGACATATGGAGTCACATACAAATCCAGTATTCAGAAGCAGCTCACTGATCTTGCCTGCATAAATGGCAGCTTATCTCCTGCAGAAGTGACCAGCACAAAAGAGAAGCGAGAGCTTTCATCCCGTAAGAGCCTATTCCAGCAGTTCTGAGCTGTGGTGTCCCCCTGTGCTGCTTTTGTTGTTAGACCCAGTGCTTTCTTCTATTGGTATGTACCATAGAAAAGGAGTTTTCTCTGTTTTATGTGACAAGTCAATGACCTTTATCTCAGCATCGCAGGCCTCCAATGGGAGCAAGGCAGAACCCCCTGTAATGCTCACAACAATGTGGAGAAAAGAGCAAGACACCCACGTGAGTGGGCACACATACTCCAGGAAGAACTCCAGCATGGACACTAGCAAATAGAAACACATGAATTTAGGATTTGCTTCCCTGATTGCAGTAATAAATGGAAACTCCAGATACCCCCAAATATGGAAATTGTATTAAGTATCTTGTCTACAGCTTTAAGACTGGTGAGCGTTTAAGGGGATAAAATACTATCTTAAGTTGGGCCATAAAGAAGAAACTTATTGACAAATTATAAAGAACATGGAAGAATACATGTTCCTCATTGCTGGCATCATGTTCAACGTTAACTGCTTCTGAGGTTGTCTCTTGAGGCTCCTGGTCTCCAGACACACTCTGTCTGCACTGCTGTCCAGCTCTCATGGTTTGAATAGCAGCCGAGCTGCCTAAACACTGAGGAAGCAGTAAAGATAGCGACAACCTCAACGAGTAATAATGAAGTCAAACTTCCATCTGGAACACACTCTGCAACCAGCTGTTCTGGTCCCCCCAGAAAAGCCTCGGTTGGATGCCAGGGTCTTCCTCACAAATGGCTCTTGGGAAGAGGATGGCAGCTGGAGCACCACAAGCAGGCACAGGAGAAGCCTGTGCTGTGGCCCCCTAAGAATCCGAGAATCACAAACCACCTGAGCAAGGCTATAGTTCTTTCTTAGAAGCCAGACTGGGAGCCTTAAGGACCTGTTTGTCTTTAAGGTTGTGTTCTTTGTGTAGATTAGAAGAAATAGATGTTCAGTCTCCATCATGGAGAGAGAATCTGAGCATCTTCAGCCACTAAACGCAACAAAGGGAGCTCCTCTTCTTTTTCGCAGAGAACGTACATGTTGCTGCAGTCAGGCCCCTACAAATGGGGAGCCCCCTACAAAATCCAGAAACAGAATTTGAAGCACTCATCCCCAGTTATTTACAGTTGCTAGGTTTTTAACATCTATGCTTCTACTCCAACCTAAACAACTAGTTCTGAATTCTGAGGAGTTATAAAAATAGGCCCATAATTTTTTTTTCTCGGGCCCCCTGGTCCCCTCCTGCATCAGATAACATTTACTCTGTGTAAAACTGCATGAGGTGATCTTGTAGACCCTCCTAAACAAGTACTCAGTTCCCTTGGTGAGAAATGTTTGGCTAAGAAGGCATTGTCATCTGCGTGCGCTTTTAAGACGTTAGAAGTTTGGATTCTTAAAAACTGTGGGAGTCGTTTCCTTATTAAAATGATTACCCTTGTTTTTTCTTACAAGTTTCTTGGCTGCTAACTGACATAATTTCTTTCACAATTGTGCCCTCTCTCACTCTTCAGAATGATCTATTGAGCTTTTTTCCATTTAAAAAAAAAAGTTTATAAAAACCACAGAAAACCCAAGGACATGGCCAACAACAACTCAGAAAAAACATGGAAGTGCTCTTTTTGTTTTGTCTGACAAAGAAGCACTAGAACTCAAACAAGAGAATGTATCTTTGGCATCCTGAGTATACATCTGGGCGAGGCTCCAAAGTTTTGCTCAGAATGAGCTCCTGTATTCATCCTAAGTCCAAACTGTAAAGGCTGAGTTCTCCTCAGGTCCATCAGATGCCCAGTCCCTAGGGGAGCAGGAGGAACTTCCTGAAGGAGGGGAAGAGCAGCTGCCCTTATTCAGCCTCCCAAATGGCCTGAAGAGAAAACTTGACACACAGAGGTTGCTCACTTCCTGTTCACACTTGCAAAGTTACAGAACTGGATATAGAATCCTGATATTTAAAGGACTTCTAGATTCACTGCATCTCTTAAAGAGAGATGGGTGGGTGGGTGGCCCGGTACAGTTATGAGTGTACCTGTTTGGAGAAGCATCTGCCTTGCAGCTTCACCCTGGGACCCCCACTTAGGACCCTTGATTTCTGAGATTCTTGACAGTGCGTGGCATCACCCTTTCTTTACTCAGTGGATGGTCCCAGCTAGGATATGGGACAAAGCTGTCCCACAGAACTTATCACCAATAGGCCTGCGCAGCTCCCAGGAACACTAACGGTCACTAATGATCATGTGTGCCAAGGACCACCAGATCAGCAGGCCTGCTGTGTCAGGGACATGTTCTCATGAGAAAACACTGTCTACATCCTTCATGTATTGCAGTCACCTCTTCCCTGCTGAGCGTCACGTCATAGTGTTGAGGCGGGCAGGGCCTTGGCTGCTCCACAGCTACAGTCACATTGCCTATACTGTGTGTTAGGAGCCACAGGCTTGGCTGGTAGCTGGGTAAAATAATGAATACCATGGATCATCACAAACAATACAGTCAGCATGCCCTAGTTTTCATTTCAGACACTATTTTCCTTCTAGTTAGCTATGGAATTTCTCATTTATAAAGTGACATTCCCAGATGTGCCTTTAACTTCTCAGAATGTGTCTTAGTTATTTTTCTCATTACTGGGACAAAATACCCAATACACACAAGTTAACGCAGGAAATCTTTGTTTAGCTTGCAGTTTATGGAGGCTTCAGTCCATAGTGAGCTGGCTCCAAGACAGGGTAGCACGTGCAGAGGAACAACAGTTCATGGTGTGTGTGGGGCGGGGGGCGTAGCAAGAGCACAAACAGGGCTTAGCAGCACCTTTCTGCCCCTTCGATCCTATCAGATTGTTGGGGTTAGGCCGAGCCAATCAATGAGCTCATTTACTCACCTGTTATACATCCTCAATCCAAGTGTCACACACTATAGATTAAGAAGCCTCTGAAAAATCACTGTGGCTGTATGAGGACTTGCAGGGGGGACAATAAAACACAACCAAAAAGGCATGTTAAACAACACAAATCCAGTTCTCTGAAAGATTGCAAGGGTTTTTTTTTTTGTTTTTTTTTTTTTTTTCCTTTCTAGTATGCATGAGGCTTAGCTGTCCTGCTGAGAAGTGAACCCTGGCTGTGATCCCCCAGCCTGAGAGGCTGGGAACACAAATGGGACATGATCTGCCCTCAGTGAGTCTTGTATTCCAAGGCAGTGAGGTGCAGGGGAAGCTATTGCACCAAGGGTGGTGGGGACCAGGGACAGTGGTATAGTGGCGCATGCCTGTGATCCCAGCTCTGTGGGAGGCTGAGGCAGGTGAATCTCAAGTTTAAACTCAGTCTAAGCAACTTAACAGTGTAGGGAGATCCTGTCTCAAAATAAAACATAAAAATGGGCTGGGAATGAACCTCAGTGCAAAGGCCCTGGTTTAGTCCCTAGTACTAAAAGAGCAGGGAAGAAATAAGAGAAGAGAAGGACACAGGAGGGAAAGGAAGGGGAGAGGAGGAAATGGAAGGTGAGGGAAGGGCAAGGAAGAGAAGGGGAGTGGAGAGAAGCTGCCCTTTAGGGCTGAGGGCCAGGCAGGGGACAGATGTATTCATGGAAATGTTCATGGAGGGCTAGGCTTCCCACTTGCTGCCCCGAGCAGGACAGTGCAGACTGAATGGAGCCCCTACAGGTTCTTCCAAGATCCCTTGGAACAAGGTCAGCAAGAAGATTTGTCCCTGCTCCTTAGGGCTAGGGCAGCGGAACTTAGGTGAGGACTGGCCAGTGGTAGGAGCTCATTAGTGAGAGGATGGGGAGGTGCACTAAAAATCAGCTCAGATGGACAGAAGCCACATGGGCTGCACATACAACTGTGAACCAGGCACTCACAGAGGTAGGGACAGAAATGCCTGCGTGCATCAGTAGTCCAGAGGCCTTGAAGTCCCATGTTGCAACCATACCCACACCACCTTCCTAGCAACCTGTAACCCTGGACAGTGACAGAACTGAGATCCACCTCTCTCTCTCTCTCTCTCTCTCTCTCTCTCTCTCTCTCTCTCTGCACTTCCTCCCTGAATGCCTGTGATGCTACTTTAAGAGAACCAGACCTTGACAGGTATGGTTGGCTGAGGCTGCCTTGGTCCTCACTGTGCTGGCCACTGTCAAAGGATTGCCTTGCACATCCCAATTCCCTATGTCCTTCAAGCCCCAGGAAGCAAAAGTGAGGGCAGTATTATCTTGATCTCTGTAGCACTGTGCCACCTGGCTGCTGCTGCCAAGAAGCTGAAGAACAGAGCCCTGGGACAGAAGGACAGCCTGGAACTCACAGCAGTGTCCAGGAAAGAAGCAGTGGGGATGAAGACTGAGTCAAAACGGAACTGCTGGGGAACTCCACCATGACACCTCCAAGAGCTCTGCCCTGAAACAAACCAGATCAATACACTGAGTTGATCCCCTGGAAATCATCATATCCATAGGTCAAAGGGAAAAAAGTCACCAATTATCAGTTTTACACAGTTTAGTGTCACTTAGGTCAACCCTACAGCTGGATGGGCTGCCCTATTCATTTAGCAAATATGCACAGGCCAGTGACTATCTGATATCCCAGGGCAAGGAACATGAAAAGCTTTGATTTGCTCCATCTTGAGGACATACTGCCTCTTGGGGTAGGGGCGGGGCTGAGACAGAGAAAGCAGAGGGTGGGAGGAGACTCATTTGCATTACCTGACATCTCTCAAATGAGAGTAATAAAAATTCTACTTTAGGAATCAGACACTTCAGAAAAATGACACCTACCTGGAAGAACAAGATTCTAACATGGGCTAGGACCATAACCAACACACCCACACAACAAGCCACACTTTTGTGAAGCTTTTATGGCCAATTTGAAACTGCCTGTTACTTCCACCTTTTCATTAATTATTTTTCTTCCTTTGCTTTTGAACATTCCCAACCATGCTGTATCAACTATGCTGCTATGTTTAATCTTTTGCCCAAACTTTTTTGTCTGAGGATGTAATTAGACATCTGTTGCCAGACTTATTTTCAACAGTAGGTTGATGCAGGTTACCTTCCTGCCTATGAGTATCATTAACAAAGAGAACTGAAGTTCCCCTTAGCAGTTTGACAACTTAGAGAAATATATTACATATGTCTGATTTTAAAAATCAGGGTCCTGCCTAAAAATCCAGAGAGAAAAATGGTTAATGAGCTAGCTAATGTGACCTCCTTAGCCCAAGAGCTGGAAAGGATCTCAGCTTCCCGTAATTACAGGGCTCTGGCAGTATCAGAACACAACTGCATTCCCTTCCCACAGCATGCAACCTCACTGGAGCCCTTTGGGAGAATAACATGTCACTGTAAACCCATACATTCCCATTCATCATTTCTTATAGTTACTGAAAAGCCCCCATTAATGGAATGCCTTTGGGCCAGAATAAAATTAAGCTAGGAAATGATGAATATAAACTAGGGTTTTCTGAGATACTGAGATACAGTCTTACCTTTGCTGTGCTTCATGTAAGACCATTTGTTTTCTTTTAGACAATTTTAAAATTTAAAAAAAAATTAAATTGAGAGGTAAAGCACATGTCATAAAATTTACTCCTTTTAAAATGTACAGGTCAGTGGTGCTTAGCAGTGGGTATGAGAAAAAAGTACAGTGAGTGTTTATGATTTGAAAATCATTATAGTAAAACACACATTGTCATTAATCTTCCTCAAGACATCCCCCTTTGCTTCAAACACATCTGTCCCATTGCAGGTTGACACATATCTTTTATTGTAATCGAGTTTTTGTTGTTTTTTTTTTATCTTTTTGAAACAGGGTCTCACTATGTAGTTCAGGCTGGCCTTGAGCTCACTTTGGTAGCTCAGGATGGTCTCAAACTCAAACCAATCCTCCTGCCTCAGCCTGAGTGCTGGGATTACAGGCGTGCGCCACCACGCCCGGCTGTAATCGAGTTTTTAAAGCTTAAACATTCATGTATTTTCCCTGATCCTTTGTATATTTGCAAATTTTGTAACCATCACCATTATCTAATTCCAGAATACTTCTATTGACCTCAAAGGAAAACTCACACTTGCATTGTGGTGGATTGAAAACTGGAGGTCAGCTTGTGACACCTAGCTGAATTGAATCAGTGCCCTGCTGGATGTGGGAGGCCCAGCTGAGGACTGTTGTCAACAACATAAAAAAGTGTTGCTGGGGGCTGTTGGCTCTCCTGGAGCTGTTTGTCATGCTGGCTTTCCTGGTATGAACATGACTATTCTCATCACTGAAGGAGCTTGGGATCTTGTCGTCACTGAAAATGGCTATGGTTCACTTGGGGGAGTTCCGATTCCTACTGAGCATCACTTCCTGGCTCTGGAAGGGAAGACAGTACACTGTTTAGTCTTTTGGAGAAGCTTGTCTCATTAGCTTTCCTGACATGAACCTCTTGTTGGAGGACCTTAGTGTCACTGAAGATGGATGTGGCAGAATTTTCTGGTCTTTACTTGGAGTGTTGATTCCTGGCTCCAGCGCCAATTTCTCAACCTGCTGGCACAGATTTTTCATCTGGCTCACATAGACTTTCTAGTTTTCACCAGTGACTCTGGGGCCTTCTTAGTTCAAATCCATGCAACAGATTTGCATAAAGCATTGTCATGGACTCATGGAGTTCATTGCCTTAGGATCCAGGGCCTCAGCTCGATTCTTTGGGTCTTTAGTGTGTGGACCAATGTCCTGTATTCTCTTTATATATGACTCTTGAGTGAGTGACTACTATAAAACAGTCCTTGTTATGGTTTATGTCTAGTTGTCCCCCCTCATGTAATCATGGGGCAGGGACTTCTATAGGTTGAAAATTGACTCATGAGTCACTGGAATTATGTGTTTTAGTACTAATGAGATTATGGGTCTGAATACTGCTGGGAATTATAGGTGTGGCCTGAGGTGGGTAAGCTAAGGCAGAGAGTCTGATGTAATATAAAGAGGGACAGAGAGACAGACTCATGCTGTTGCTCTCTGCTCCCCTGGTTGGTTGGTTGCCTCTGTCGTGATGGTTACTGTTTTGCCACCATGAACTGGATGCTCCCTACCCTCTTCCACTCAGCTTTGGGCCAGCTGAATATGGACTGAAACCTCCAGTAACTGTGAGCTAACTATTTAGGTGTCGGGTATTTGTCCCAGCAACAAGAGAAAAGTAACTAAGACAGTCCCATAAATTATGTGACTGTTTTCCTTTCAAACCCTGACCACAATGCATTGCTTCCTCTACACCAGCCCTGGAAGCTCCCACCTGTAGAGCCATCCATTTGAACTCATTGAACATTTCTTCAGGGCTATTCTGGCAGCTCTGTAAACACATAGGATGATGCAATGAGTGCTCGAGAGTCTGGGAGACATGGGGTTCAGTTCCTGTGGGTCTCTTCAGCCTGGGTGAATAGAGAGCCCCTTGAGCTTACCCTCTAATCCCTACTACGTGAATGACCACTTTGGCACTGGTTAGGTGGGTTGTGAGGGTTGTGGGAGGGCACAGGCATCAGGGGCCTGAGTGACAGAGCACAGGGCACAACTTCAAGAATAAAGACCAGCACAGCTCTCTGAGAGATGAAGCCAACACTTCCCTGTGATGGGTGAGCTTCCAGTATTGAGGGAACCTGCAGTCCCAAGTCTACCCGAGCAGGCAGAGATTGACTAGAACCTCACAGCTGCACTCATCTTGTTGCCACCTCAAATGTAGAGCACTTGAAGGAACACTCTCATTGTCCAGCAAAGCCTCTGCTCTCCAGGTCATTCCATAGGATATACAGTGTCAGGCTTACTTTGTCCAGATTCTGCTGCCACCTGTGCTATGCACTAACTTGTGCTTTGTCCACACAGCGAAGCTGGCTGCTCCCTGTTTCATGTGCACTACTGGCCTTGCCTTTTCTTGGGTCTGAAGGAATTCTTTTTCCTGCATGGTAGGAGTTCCTTCATTGCTTAAGACCTAGATCCATCTCACTTCTGTCAGGAAGCTCTCCCTCCCACAACCCAACATTCTGCCCCTCAGTCCCCTGCTGTGGTCCCTCTGTCCTCTTCTCTATTGTTGCCTTTGCCTGTGTCTGTACTCCTAAAAAACAGCCTACATTTCTCCATGTGGCATAACCACTATCCGGTGCCCAACACTTGAGATGGAATCAATACCCCTGAACTGCCTGTTTTCCTTTTGCTCAAATATCTAGTATTCTGTAGATTCAGTTAAGTGGATGCTTCTTCTGAGATTTCCAATGACTGGTGCATCAGAGCAAAGCGTGTAAGATTTTCTCCTTGTTTCCAAGGTCTAGACTGCTCCTGGCTGTGGTCTGATGTTTAGTTTCCTATGCTTGTTGCCCCATATTGGAACTGGCTCCTATGCCCCATGGCACTCTGAGGTAGTGACTGTCCTGCAATCAGCGCTTCCTGTGCTTTTGACTGGTTTCCATGATTACAAGCAAGAACACTCTCTGGCATGTAGGATGGATGTACATGTGACCGCTGTGGCTGCCCATGAGTTTTTGTGCTAGCAGTTCTGTCCCAGGATGGGTTCACTGGGAAGAACACTTTGGAAAGTCCAGAAATTCTTATTCCACATGCCAAAGTCTCATCACTGACTTACTAACATGACCTTGAATGAGTCATTTTGCCACCCACCTTCTCTACATGGGTGTTGTTAGAATTCATGAGTTAATATTCAAAAGTACTTTGTGCTTTAAATAGTGTCTTTCAGCGAAGGAGCTCAAAGAATTATAATCACTGAAGCTGCACAAGAGGTTATAAAGAGATTCCTTTGAGAACTGTCACGCTCATCTCCAATTTTTAATGAGAAACTGACTATAGCAGCAAATGTTCCCTTCAACAAGTGGTCAAGAATCTGAATGTGAGATTTTTAAAAAAAATGTACACAAAATTTAGATTAGACTTTTTTTTCTTCCAAGCTTGTTTTCAGTCTGTTTGACTAGCCACATAAGACCTTTACTACTTCTGGAGATTTTCAGTTTCCATTTCTAGTGTGGAAATGTTTCTAAACAACTGAGAGAGTTTGAACTCCCTAAGTCTATGTAGGAATGGTTGTGAGCTCCTGGGCCAGACTGAGCCTGACACCACATCTCCAAGCTTCTTCATACTCATTGACTTCTCCCCACATCCAACCATATCTCCACCCCTACTTGATCCTCATCTCCACCCCAGCCTCCACATCTTCACTTCTATCTTGATTTCCCGTTACATCGATGCCTTTAGTGCAGCTGTCTCCATCATCTGGTGCTCATCACCACCTCCATACTCAGCTCCATCACCCTCATTTCCTAATACATCCATCTCCATCTCTGAGATGCCCATGGGCTCTCGGCCACTGTGCTGGCTGAGCTGATTATTCTCACCTGATGATCTCTGAGTATGGCTGGCTCCTGTTAACTCCAATCCCTCTGACCACATGGATGTTGTCTCCTTCACTGTTTTCCAGGGTAAAATCTATTGCTGGCTTTGAGCAGAAGACACCTGAAATTAGTTCTCTCCCTGTGAGCAGGTGGTATCACTGAACCTCCACTTAGGACTGGCACACTACTGCCATCCTGAGCTCACAATTACTCTCAGTTACTCTACCAACTCCTTGGTGGCATTTCCAGGGTCTTCTTTGCTCTCTGAAAGAAAGTAGAGCTGTTCTTGCCTAAGGGAAGTGCACATCCATGGGATAAAGGCATGGTAAGCACATAGAACCTGTTACTGAGCTTCCTAATCTTGGTAGCATAATGGTCAAGATATAAGGAGGGCTTCAGTTATTTAAACTATGACACAAGTGACACAGTGATTTTTCATCTTTATGTTAATTTATGCTCAGTTTGAATTATCAAATAATAGTGCCACTTCTTGGTACCACCTGCTTCCATGTAGCTCCTTTAAAGAAAACTTTGATTAAACAAAAGAAAAAGCATATGCACAAGTAGAAAAAAAAAAAAGATTTCAAAGATAGATATGCCAAAAAAGTGAACTTGTATAATATAACAATGGTCCTTCCCCCTTTAAAATTATAATACTTGATAGCTTAATCTAAACAAAACCTTACTGTGCTTTTCTTTGACACATTAAAAACTAGAAAAATAATGTTACACATTTTTAAAATGTTAAGATTGTCACAATCAATCAACCAGACAAAAGCCAAGTAATTCAGAGTTAGAGACGGCAATGTTCATCTCTCTATTTTCACCCACCCTGGTGAAGTAACTAGCATAACTGCCGTTAAATGAGCCACTGAGTGCCACAAATGTACCCATTAGAGTCCCTCAGTGCTCCCTAATTACTATCATAAAGAGCTTGGCATTCAATCTCTGCATACGCTAAAGAAATGTGGGCCTTCATATTTAACTCCAGCTCCCTGCTTCCTGGCTCCAGGTGCCCTGCTTTAACTTCCAAATGAGTTAAAAGGAGTAGCAAAAACAGCCCAAGCTCACTATAGAAATCCATCCATCCATCTTGAGAGTGTGAGGCAGGTGACAATCTTGACTAGTTGTAGTGATGTTATCTAGATCTGTCCCACAATTCCTGGTAAGCCAAGAACAGTGGTAAGCACTTTACCTGGATTGCTTTTCATCTTCATCGTTACGTTTCATGACATGGAGGGGTGAAGTGACTTGCCTGAGATCACACAGCAAGAGTCACACCTCTCAGGTCCAATACTTTAACAGGCCATAAGGACAAGATTGGGACAACAGTGTTGGCACTCACTTCTTCCAGTCAGATTCATAGTAATCTTGAGCTACTCGTACACAATTAATTACACAGCTCTGAGTCACGGAGCCTGCTCCATGAACTAGAATTGAAAGGTCTGTCATGCTTTATAGGCTGCTATAAAGATTGTAGTGACCCTTGAAGACTGAGACCAGGCACACAGCATTGGTTGTTCTTGAAGGACAGAGATGTGGCATGCAAAAATGCACCAGGTCTGGACCTGCCTTACTCTAAGAGGATGTCACATCAGGGCCAAAAACAAGAAACTGAGTGATCATGACCTGCAGTACCAGCCGTGGGGATTCAGCTGACAGAGATGTATTATGGCTTCCGGAAGTGAATCTAGAAGGACCGTGAGGCTCTGAACATCAGAGACAACAGAGCTCACGGCTGACTAAGACTCCTGAAGAACAGTGCTCCAGGAAGTGGAAGATATCAGTCTTTTCCCCCATTTTGCAAAACAGTGATGACTGAGGACTGTATAAAAGTACATATTTATTGCTCACAGCTCTGAGGCTGAGAAGTCCAAAGTGAAGATGCCAACAGATTTGGTGTCAGTAGCTTTGTTTCTCACATGGTGGACAGACCAACGGCTCCTACAGGTCTCTTTTATTAGGGCCTTCTGTTAAGGCACTAATCCCATCTGTGAAGGCAGAGTCTTCAGGACCTGCTGACCTCCTAAAGGGATGCCTCAGTATCATTGCAGTCGGCATGGATTTTGGAGAGACACAAGCATTCAGACTACAAGGCATGGAGCTGGGGAGCAGGCTTGATCTGAGAGCCAAGACAGTCCTACAGGCCTTAGCGAGGACCAGAATGTCAAATTGGTGCCAACCGCAGGCAAAACCATAGTCCCAAAGGGAAGCCATACATCTTCCCACGGTGCTAACCCAGGGAGGGCGGGGCAAGAGGCAGGGAGCCAGATTCCACAGGGGTCTGAGTGGGTCCCTGGCTGATAGGAGGAATTTGAGGCAACGGTACAAAAGCTAAGTATCATTCAGAGTGATTTTGTTTGCTTCAAATTAGTATCCCAGTAGGCCTTCAATACCTGGATGGGCATAAGCATGGAGCAGAGCTCATAGTTCCCATCATGCTTCTTGCTAAGGTAATGATCAAAGGGCCACAGGATGCTGACAGCACATGGGGCAGAGCTAAGGATGGCTCTGGGCCTGAGCTGTTGTGGGCCCAGATCCACATTTTAGAAGCAGCACTCAGAGCAGGTTATAGACTCAAAAAAAAAAAGTTATATAATATGCAAATGAGAATTCCTGAACCTGAGCAGGGGGCAGCTGAGGTCTTCTCTTCACTCTACTCCTGTCTCTCCGCACCTGATCATCCAACACCCGCTCATGAACCTGAGTTGGGAAATATCTTATGCATTACCATGAAAGTAGAATTTTAAGTTCTTTATGTAAGAGTCAAAAGTTCAGATGCCTTAAAATCACAAGGCAAGTTTGAAGTAGCTTTTAAACTGTTCATTTTGACCTAATGAATTTAACTCTATCTTTCACAGTTGTCTCCAATTCTGGTTTTTTATTCTTTAGTTGTAATTCAAGAAGATTGCAAAGAATCTTAAAAATTACAATATAATATTTCTGTCACCATTGAATAGAGCAGGAAGACATAAACTGTAGTATGAAAATTGTGCCAAGGTTTAAGCCCTAGAATAATAAAAACAAAGCCAAAAACAAAACACAGCACAAACTACATGACCTGATAACTTGGTAAAATGTAACTCCTACTCTCCCAGCCACAGGAGAGTTAGCCTCTCTGGGCTCTGACCAACATAGCTCCTTTCTTTCTTTCTTTCTTTCTTTCTTTCTTTCTTTCTTTCTTTCTTTCTTTCTTTCTTTCTTTGGTATTTAGTATGAGGTCTACAGGGTCTCACTACACAGACCAGACTCATAGTGATCCTCTTGTTTTCAGCCTTTCAAGTGCAGGGATTATAAGCACATACTACCACACCCAGTCTCAATCTCTGTCTCAGTATGTCCCTGGTGCAGGGTCCGCACAGCACCCTGGGGACTAGTCCCCAGCCCCTGTGTCTGCTTAAGCAGGTGCTTTAATCCACTGAGCTATCTGGCTGGTACTAACATAGCTCCTTTAAAAAGAAATTCAGTCCTTGAACACACTTTTTGATAGACGGCTCTATATTCCCAGTTTTATGTTTATGGAAATATCAGTCATTCTGTTTATTAACATCATGACAGCTTATGTAAGAGTTATAGAAACTATAAATAGATAATATAATACTGAAGATGGCAACTTCTGCCAGTAGGCTGTGGTCTCACTCTGACCTGCTGTATTATGTTGCAAGCATAGCTTCTTTCTGAGATAAGAACACATGAAAGACCTTTGCACTAATGCTGCTGCATGTGGGCTGGGAAGGTTCCAGAGAGCTCAAGATACACAGCAGGCACTACAAGCTTAAAAGCTAATTTTTATTATTTTTTAAATGTATGTATTACAGGATCTCACTACACAGATCAGCCTCATAGTGATCCTCCTGTTTTCAGCTTTGAGAGCTGGGATTACAGGCGGCTGCCACCACACTCAGTCTCAATGGAAGTCTTAACCCATCCACCCCCAGGGATCAACCCCTACCCCCATCCCCACCCCACATAGGTATCTGTGTCTGCCTCTGCCTAAGCAGGCGCTTTAAAACACTGAGCTATCTGGTCAGCCACGGTGCAAGTTTAATCGCACACAGTACGGTGTGAGTGATACATTTCCACACCTAAAGGTGTATCAGCGAAGAAACTCATCTGAGAGGAACGGGAAAAAGATGTTGTAACATGCTTTTCTACGAGTGACACCAGGTTGATAAAGGTCAAATTTAAAATAGTTCGTTGGTTTCTTAATGCAGTTGTTAATGAGACTAGCTCATAAACAAGAACTTCACAAACAACATTGTCAAGAAAACGAAGAGAAAGGATAAAATTTGAGCAAATATGCAGAAGGATTGAAAGCCAAAAACTACATCAGACCGGACACATCTTTGGTTGGTACTTTCTTGGAAAATCAGCGCCAGAGCTGATCAGTATTGTCAGACCCAGCCAGGGTGTGTACACTGCTATTGGTCACTTTAAGGGCTGTGCTTTCTTTTCAGCTCAGAGTCTGCTTGCAGGATATTATTTATGTGCTGTTGAGCCTCATAAGAAAAATATTAAAGCTGTCTAGAATCAACTGACTATAGAAAACAAGCATTAAATTGTGCCATTGACATGTTTCTTCCTAAGGTGCATAAATCTGTCAACATTTGCTAAATATGTAAGTGATTTATTAGATCCTCCTTAGCAGGCTTAATTAGAAGAATGTAAATCTTATCAGTGGCCAGGTATAAGACTTCTACACTTTCATTAACTAATTAAACATGAATACTTGAATGTAATCATCTATTTCCCATTGCAGCTGTCAGGAATGCGGTTATCCTAGCAGTCGGTAAAGAAATAGAAGTGTCTGAATTTGGGAAGCAGAATTGAAGGGGGCTGATTCTTTGGGCAGCTTTCAGTGTGTGATACCCCATAATCAGTCTGTATCTTTGGTGAGTGGGATATAAATCTTCTGAGACTGAACAGAAATCGAGCTTCTTGTGCCTGCCTGGCTGGCTGCTAAGCAGATGAACTTTGTTAAGGTGAGTTCTATCGTTTCTCCTAGCGGCCTGGGAGCAGCTCTAGCCTATGGGTCTGACGTATGCAGTCTGCTTTCTAGATCCAGAATGAGCAGCCAAATTGCCACCACAGCCAATGGTTACCATTCTTTGCCCCTTCCCAGAACTACTGAAAAGCAAGGCAGTTACAGTAAGTCAACAAAGTTGCATCACCTGAGAAAACCTCATAAAAGAGAAATCTCCCCAAGTAGTGACTCATTCTGTTTGCAAACAAAAACATCTCTGGTTAACCTGTCACCTGGCACAAGGGCAGGTGTGATCTGGGAGCACTTCAAATTAGAAGTTTTTGTGTCCCTTTAGGCCCCAGGGTGGATTTGCCTGGATGCCTCCCTGCTAGGCTTCCCATCTCAGTTGCCTAGTACAATTCAAATGCTAAGGGCAGAAAACTCTCCTAAGTGTCTGCAAATGGAGAGCTGCTGTTGCTCCTTTAAGTGGTCTGTGGAAGGGGGACGTGCAGAGAAGATGAGCAATTTGGAGAGCGCTAAGAGCTGCATGAATGAGGCGGGAAGGCCACAGTCAGTGAGAGGCAGTGAGTCTGCACTCCTCCTGCCCTCCTTCCTGCAGCCTGGAAGATTGGCTCTGCTACCCTGAGAGACTGTCTTGTCTTTCCTAGTTCTCTGTGTCTTCTTGGGCACAATGAATGGTGCTTCTACTTTTCTGAAATGTTTTCCAGCTGGGTTCAAACTGAGTGTACAATGGCTAGAGACTCTGGGGCTTAGACACAATGAGCCCAGAGGATGCACATGCTGGCGGATTTATTTCGACATATGGCAGAGCCCTTTGCCAACAACAGCACCCTGTTCTGACAGATTTTCCAAATGAGTAATTAATTTCTTATTCTACCATACAAATCAAATCATGGCAGATCGAGATAGCTATGTTTTAACACTTCCTCCCGTTGAAGCCTAGAAAGTGGTTGATGGCTAAATAGAGTTTGCAAACATACAGATAGACCAGGGGTCCGTGCACAAGGGAGTGTGCAGTTTGCCTGGCTTATGCACCAGGCTGTAGGCTGTGGACAGTGAGCACTCACCCTGCTCTGGAGCACTGAGCAGATCCTGCGCACCTCAGTGAGGCTGACTACAATCCCAAACCATCCTTCATGCTGACATAGTCACTTGAGTAAGCCAGAGATTAAAAAAAAAAAAAAAAAAGAAAGAAAAAAGACTAAAACCTGATGGCTTCTAACTTAACAAATGTATTTGTGTAATGAAACTATGCTCTGGCATTGTTAGAATACACAGTACAAATAACACAAAAGCACCAAAAATATTGCAAAGAAATCATCAGTTTATGTAACCAGGATCCGATGGAAGAATACCAGCCAATCATCACCGACATGTAGCAAAGAAACTCTGTGATCAAACCCAAGGACTGTAACCTAAATAACAGTGTAAAATCATTGAAATGCAAATAGCTACATGAAGTACACAAGCTTGCCTCTCACAGTTTCTCATGATAGATGTCCCGCTTTGAAACAAATCAAATCCTGGGTTGTGAGCTAGTAGATATAGTATTTTTTATTTGTTTGTTTTGATGTTTCATTTGGGTTTATTTTGACAGCAACTAAAAGAAGATTTACAAAAAAATTATTTTTTTTTTACTTACTGATTTTTGTTGTAACAAGTAGATAAAAGTTAAAAAAAATCTACAACATTAAAATGTGAATTAGCATATTTCTTTAAATCTAAACAAATTTGTTTGAACCCAGATCTCAATTTCACCTCAGTGGACTTCTTGGCTACATATTGTTGTATTAAGCAAGGCTTGCATGTCAGCTGTTGGGTCATCACTATGGCTGCCTCAGGGACTCCGTGGAAGAGATGTACTATGCCAATTAGCAAAGCGTATCTCCTTATTGATGCCCCTGGTGAACCACACACTGCAAATCCAAGTGCCCAGTCTCTATGTGTTCATGGGTCTATTTTCTTTTCCTGGGACTGAAGTTCAAGAACTAAATGTTCCGTGCAAGGAAATCAACACACATAGGCTGACTGGCTCTGTCTCTGGCTCATTTGCTGGATAGGAATTCATGGAGTCCTTCCTATGTGCCCAGAACTATCCTGTGTCCTGAGACCAGGAGAGTGCACAACCTAAGCCATGATCCCTGTCCATCCATCTACCTAGCTTTCCTATGGAAACCTGCCCACTCAGTGGCGCTTTGGAGGGTGTGTCTATGGTGGAGACAGAAACCCCAGGACTGTCTGTGTGTGCTGGGGTGGGGAAGAGTCATTTAATTCCCTATCGGGGGTGGTAGCCAAGAGGTGTTGTCCTGGTGTGAAGGCCCTGACCTTCCCCTCCCCAGTCCCCTCTGCTATGCAGAGATGAGATCTACAGGTCAGAACTGGACAAAGGCAGTGAGAAGAAATGGTACCAGCAAGCAAGGGAAGGGGAGCCCTGGGGAGACCAGGGTAGTGGTGAGGAGTGAGTGGGTCACAATTTGTCCCGAAGGACAAAATAAATGGCACTGAATGATTTGGGAATTTGGAGCTCCAACCAAAATCCCATGTGGTTAAGTTGTTTAAATAAAGCCACATTCCCTTATTTTTAATGTATACAAGTTTTACAGTTGGTGTGATCACCATTGCTGGTATTTTATCAGTGAGTTCTTTCAAGAAGTTTTCTGAGCCAGGCATGGTGGTGCAAGCCTGTAATCCCAGCACTTGGAAGGCTCAGGCAGGAGGATTGGTGCAAGTTCAAGACCAGCCTTGGCTACAAATGTCAGCTCGAAGCCAGCCTGAACACGATAGCAAGACCCTGTCTCAAAAAGACAAAAAAAAAAAAAAGCCTCCTGAACCCATGTCTCCATGTCTCCATGTCTCCTCTGGAGAAGGCACAATAGAAGTGACCAGGGGTCCAGGCTATGCAATCCAGGACTGAAGCCCACAGCTCACAGTGCCTGTGCCCTGGGACAGTGGCATGGCAGCCCAGGACTCGCAGCCTTATTTTCCTCTTCTGTGGCCAACTTCCTATTGCTCTCTTATGATTATAATACAGTGTGGCTGGCACTTAGTATGTGGCCGATGCATTTATACTAAGAACTTCAAACCCAATGCTCACACTCATCCATTAAGACTTTCCTGACTCACTTGACAGTGTTGGGGTGCTCTGAGCAGATGAGTGTGGGTGGGAGCCCACAACCACCGCCTGTAGAGCTTCAAGCCATTTTCCTTGGGTCTGCACTAAGGGAACCTCAAGGTTCCCTTAAAGCACCCTGAGGCAGAGTAATGGCCCCTAGGCGTCCACATGGTCCTCCAGGGATGGGTGAAGATGCTCCTCACAGGGCAAGAAGAGCAGCAATCAATCAGGATGCAGACGGGCTGGCCGGCGCCTGCGTCATCCTGCAGTTGCATCATCGTAGCTCTTTTAAGTGAAACAAGGAAGCTGTGGGAACTTCTGTGATATGGAAAAGCTGGAGCTGCCAAGGTCAGCTCAGTAGGCCAAGAAAACACCCCGGGCCAAGGACTGCAGCCACCTCCAGAAGTTGAAGAAGAAAAGAGTCCAGGCTCTCCGTGAGCTTGCCGAAGGAACCAGCCCTGCTGACAGCTGCAGTTCAGCCCCTTGAGACCTTTGACCTCCAGATCTAAAAGGCAATAAGTTTCTGCTATTCGATTCACTACCTGTGGGGAAATTTATTATAGCCACAGTAGGAAATCAATACAAAACCTCACTCTCATATCAACCACAGTTACCCATACATTACATCACAACCCTGAAAGAACTGCTTGGCTGTAGTTTAGAGCTCCGAATGCACACTGTTTTCTACTTTTGTATTTCACAGTGCTGCTCCGAGTAGCAGTTTATCTAATGGACACAGTTGTCTCTACTACCCAGAAACAAGGTATCTTTCAATGTCTCTCAAAAAGATGCCAGTAGAACAGAGCTTTAGGAGGACCCTTCTCCATGCAGCTGTGGCTTATGCAGAAGATGGTCCTCTGTCCTCACCTTCCTGTCACACCTGGACCACCTGGCAAGAGCTGGCTCTCACTTGAAGCTGTTGGAGTCAGATATCACAACTCCAAGGCCTCACGTAATTCAAAGAAATACTAAAAATGTGAGTAAACCAGATACCAATCCCTTGGGTATAATTTTCCCTTCTACTAAGAAATATACTCTCTCTCATTCTGAAACTTGTGGCCTTGGCTCAGCATTTTTTAATTTTGGTGCACACATGAGCCATCCAGCCCCTCCCTGCCCAACCCAGTTCTGTTAAGTTCCATCGTCAGGGAGAGGCAAGGTATGGAAATGGGATCACCCGGGCAATCGGCTGTTTATCAACAGAGTGATCAGAGCATCTGACTTCCCTGGAAGTATGGAAGTCTAGACATTTTCCTACAATGGCTTCATTTAACTACTGGCAACTAATTATTGACAGTATGTTAGGGAGTTGATCCACAGGAAGCATCCAGGGACTTATCATTTTCCACAACTGTTCTCCATTGAGGGGAAGACATTTTTTCACTATGAAAACAATCTCAGCAGTAGGTGGGGCTGTCCTGTTCCCTATGTGGGGTGGCCAGCCATACTTCTCCATAAATACTGTAGAGAGCTGCAGTGTCAGTCAGATTTTGGTCACTGTGACAAAATACTCGACATAAAGAACTTGAAGACTAAAACGGTTACATTGCCTCACAGTTTCAGAAGGAGGTTTTATTCCCTCCACTCTTACCTCTGGGCCAGCTGCCAGGCAGAGCAGCTCGGTGGAATGTGGCAGAAGAAGGCTGCTCACTTTGTGAGTTTTGTTCATCAAATATCCTTCAAACAATAAACAAGGAGACATTTCAAGTTCAAACCATAATGCTGGCTCCTTCCAATGGGAGCATCTGCTGATGGCACAGAGCTGTCGGGAAGTCAGGTCAGGTGGTGGAGAAGACACCTCTTCCTGGAAGGCACTAAACTGACAGCACTGCTTGACATTGTGTCAGCCAGAGAGGCCCGAAGCTCGGCTGAATCAGCTTGGTGATACCACACCCTGGGGCTTGGCGGCTCCGCCCTACAGTGACTCAGCACAAAAAGGATACACAGAGAAGTTGAGGAAGGCCTTTGCACACCCCAGGTCCTTGGAGGAGCTTGATCTACGCAGCCGCACCATCTCAGTGGAGCTCGGATCCTCACAGCAGCAGCTGCCACTTTCTTGGAGGAGCTTTCGTCTTTGCAGTCAGCACAGAAGAGAGAGACAGAGGCTTGACTGATACTGCAGCTGCTGCTCCCTCCTCTGCTTTTCATTATTTTCTGTCACCATGAATTGCTGCCATTTGCCTTGGAGCCCACAGAGTATGGACTGAAACATCCACTAACTGAGCTAAATAAACCTTTCCTTCATTGATTTGGGGGTGTCAGTATTTTGTCTTAGCAATGAGTAAAATGTAAATGAGACACCCACCCTTGTATTTCTTTGTACCTTGTGACACCTGGGGACCCCTCTAAGTTCTGAGTTAAACCTCTCCGATGGGGCATAACCTATCCAGGCCAATGACCAGGCCTTTGGGCAAGCACATAGACCTAGAAGATTGGTTCAGGCCTTGTTTCGGGTTGAATTGTGTCCCTTCCAAAGTCCATAATTGAAGTCTTGACAGTGCTTACCTCGGAACAGAAATTCATTGGAAATAGAATCACTGCAGAGGTAATTAATTAGGATGAGGTCATCCTAGAGAATAGGAGGGGAATTTCTCATGAAATTGGGCATTTGGACACACGCACTCACACACAGATGACATGAGAAACTGAAGGCAAGGACCAGAGTGGCAAGTATACATGCCAAGCCCCTGCCAGACAGAAGAAGAGAGGCCCAGCACAGTCCCCTCAAGGCCTGCGCTGCTGTGGCTTGGCACCCGCGATCTCAGGGCCCAAACTTCCCGAAATGTGAGTGAGTGGCTTCCGGTGCCCTCTCGCCGTTCCTGGGGTCAGCCTCCCTCCTTGGCTACCGGAAGTTTCGGTTCACTGAGGTTCACGTGAGAGCTCCCATCCAGTCTGTGGGCTCACCAGGGGCATCACTGTGTCAGGTCGCTTCCCCAGATGCTCGTGCTGTCACTCAGAGCAGCAGAGATATGTAATGTGACTGTCCCTTGCCTCACGTGGAAGAGTATCGCGAGCCTCACGAATGTCAGAGGCCAGCAGCACGATAATAATAATCATTCCCAGTTTTGTCCCTTGAGGATGCTCCGCATGGAGACTTCCAGGTCACCTTTCCTCTGGTGGGAACAGCCCCGTCTTGCTCCACGCTTATCCACCTCTCTTGTATGTTGTTAGCATAAACATCATCACAGAAAAAGAAAATGATGCCTTCAGGTTTCTGTGAGAAAACATGCGGCCTTCTAGGCCCTCTGAAAGCAAGTTGGAACGCTCAGTCTGTGGACTAAACAAGCCTGTTTCTTTTCTTCTCATCATCGAAGCTGGGAAATCTGTGCAACTTCGGATACTGTAAAGCCATAAAAACTTAGGTAACTTCAAATACATGCGTTTTCTCATAAATATAACTTGTTCTGAAATACATTCTTAGTGGGACCGTCTTGCTTTTCTTCTAGGGTTGAGGATTGGAGGAGGTACCAGGGCTGGACAAAGGTGCCCTCTACTGGTCAGCCTGGGAAGTGAGCACTCAACATTGCTGAAATGAAAGTATCACACAGAGCCTTACATTCAAGATTCTGAGACTGAATGAATACGTTAATTACTGCCGATAATTCAGTTCTCAATAGTTGGAATATTTTTAAGAATCACATTTTTTTTTCAGGGAAGGGCCAACACGTCCTCTACAAATAGGCAGGACCATTTGGAGTACAAAGTATTATAGCCAAGCCAATTCCAAGCCAGCCAGACATCAGCTAATACTTCAGGCCCAAGTGGGCCTGCCTGCTGGAGGAGCTCATAGCCACAAGGCTAGCTTTTTATTTTTCTTTTATGGAAAAAATAAAACAAAAATTCATAACAAAATAATAGTAGTTAATATGTTGCATATTGTTATCTCCAAGGTAGCCATTCAGTGTACAAGATATGAGTATAAAAAATTATCCAAACAACATTAGCACAAACCTTTCTTTTAAGTGGACTAAGAAAAATTAGCAGTATACATTTTATTGCTTTTTTCTTTCACATTTTCTTCCTTTCCCATTTCTCCCACCCTAGTTTCTTTTTCCTTTTGAAAACTTCTTCCCATTTAACAATATGTACTTCCTTTGAAGACTTTTGAAAACTTCCTTTTGAAAACTTCTTCCCATTTAACAATATGTACTGTATATTTTGGACCTTATTTGCTCTTTCAGTTTCTTACACCCAAGAGACAACACGATGTTTACACAATCGAGTCGGATTTATTTCACTTATGGGTGTGGTCTCAACTTATATCCATTCACCTATGAAAGCCTCCATTATGGCCAAGTAGTACTCCACTGTATAAAAATATGACATCATTTTTAATCACTTCCTCCATAGATGGTCATTTGGGTTGTTTCCAAGATTTAGCCATTATAAATTATGTTGTTATAAAGATGGGTGCACATATATTGCTGTAGAATGATGTTTTTAACTCTTCCAGGAAGATATGCAGAAAGGGAGTAGCTGCATCAAATGGGACCTCTACTCCTAGTTTTTTCAGGAATCTCTGAACTGATTTCCACAGTGGTTGTACCAAGCTAGCCTCCCACAAAGAGTGGAGGATTCCTTTTGTCCCATAGCTCCTCTAGCATTTGTTATTAGTTGAATTGTTTCTCTCTTTTTAAATTCTTGATGGTGGCCATTCTTTCCAGAGTGACATAATCTCAGCATTGTTTTAACTTAAATCTCTCAAATAAAGAGGACACTGAACATTTTTTCATATGTTTCTTTGCCATTTGCATTTCTTCATCTAAGAAGCATGTATCATCTTAGATGCCCATTTTTGATTGGGTCTTTAATTGAATTTAGGGATCTGATTCTTTTCAGTGTTTTATATATAAGTCCTTTGTCTAAGAGGCAACTGATTAAAACTGTTTTACACTAGATGGGTTTGTTGTTATACTCTGTTGATTTCTTTTGTGGCACAAAAGTACTTGAATAAGATGGCATTTAATGGCCAAATTCAGTATTATAGCTGGATACAAAGACAACAGTCAAAAATCATAGCATCCTTGTATATAAACAACAACTTCACTGAGAAACAGCACACTTCAGAAGAGCATTAAAAATTAAAATATTTAGGAGTTAATCTAACACAGGAAGCAAAAGATCTCTGCATTGAAAATTACAGTACTCTGAAAAAGGAGATTGAAGAGCATATTAAAGAATAGAATGATATCCCTTGCTCATGGGTAGGAAGAATCAACATGGTGAAAATGGCCATACTCCCAGAAGTTTTGTACAGATTTAATGCAATCCTCATGAAAGTACCATTTGCATATTTCACAGAAGTAGAGAAGACATTCCTAAAATTCATCTGGAACCAGAACAGTAAAATCAGTCCTAAGCAACAAAGGCAAGGCAAGAAGCATCACAATCCCTGACTTCAAATTACAGTACAGAGCTACTATGATAGGGGCCGGGGAGATAGCTCAGTAGAAGTAATGCTTGACTGGCAAGCGCAAGGTCCTGAGTTCAATCCCCAGTACCACAAAAACAAACAAACAAACAAAAAGCTACTGTGATAAAACCAGCATG
The DNA here is from genome assembly GCA_004027025.1 of Myocastor coypus. Taxonomy (NCBI): domain Eukaryota; kingdom Metazoa; phylum Chordata; class Mammalia; order Rodentia; family Myocastoridae; genus Myocastor; species Myocastor coypus. The sequence continues at coordinate 113,584 of PVJA010000881.1, read as the reverse complement.
GTACTGGTCAAAAAACAGACCTGAGGATCAGTTGAACAGATTAGAAGATGTAAAGAGAACTCCACATACACTCAGCTACCTTTTCTTTGACAAAGCAGTAAAGCATGTTCACTGAAAGCAAGATAGTTTCTTTAATAGATGGTATTGGAAAAACTGGCTTTCCACATGCCAAAGGCTAAATCTAGACCCTGTCGATAACCCTGCAATAAACTGAAATTGAAATGTGTATTGGTCAGGGTTTTACTTAGAGGAACAGAACAGATATAATATAAGAAATTGATATTAACACAAACATACAATAGTCAGCCACAGAGTCAGATGAGGAAGTGTGCAGAGGGAATTCAGTCCCAAGGTCTGAAACTCACTGCAGTGCTCTGTGTAAGTCTCTATCTGTCCGCTAATGGGTCTGCGATGGAAGACTGAAGTGTCTGTGATGGATGCTGAAGAGTCTTTGACAGAAAGTGAAAGATCCAAGCTGGAGGCTGAAGAGTGTGTGCCGCAAACCAGACAATGAAGTCCGGGTCGAATGTGAAGACTGAAGTTCCTCCAACGAAGTGAAGTCTTGACTCCTGCCTCAGCCGCTTTATAAAGTCTCTCTGTGCTTAGTCATTCTGACATGGGCCCATCGTGTCCTATGGTGCAACCAATCATACCCCAGGATGGGCCCTTGATCCCACTCTAAGGAGGAGCTAATCATATCCTAGGCAGGCCCTGGTCACACTCCAGCGAGGAACCAATTGTACCCCAGAGTGGGGCTCCCACCAACAGGGAACTGGGCCGCTGAGTCATTCAGCCAAGTTGACAAAATGTATCAACCACTACAAAATGTATCAGAGATCTAAATAATGATTAAAAAAAAAAAAAAAAAAAAAAAAAAAAAAAAAAAAAAAAAAAAAAAAAAAAAAAAAAAAAAAAAAACACTAAATCTACTGGAAGAGAAAGTAGGTGGACATCCTGAAGACAAAGACTTCACGAACAAAACTCAGATCACAGAGAAACTATGAAGGATCAATGAAGCTGACTTTGTGGCCCTTTATGGATATTACTTTGAATGCTGAAGAGAGAGAAAACTTGATCGTGCAGGAGGTGAAATTTAGTTGGTCCTTGAAACTCATAAAGGCATAAATGCGAGAATGGTGCATTCCATGTGGGCAAATAAAAGCATCAGGTCATAGATCGTCTAGAAACACCTTCTAGGAGGAATAATGAGGCATCGTGTTTAAAAAATGTGTACCCAGCCTTCTTTCTCCTCACTTCCACCGTGCCGGGAATTTGTGCCTCCTTGAGGATCTCTGGCATGAGCCCCATGTGAAGGAGGGCCTGCTACCCCGGTAGGCCGGTGTCCAGCTCAGGAGCTACAGGTCTGCATTGCCTGAAGCAAAGTACACCAGCAGCCTAACACAGCGTAGCATGCTTATTGCCCTTCTTTTCTTTCACTTAGGTTTTCTATTTATAATTTTTCTGCTGCTAATTGTTTTCGTAAAAAGTTTGTACTTTTTATAAGAAAAATTTAAATATGAACCAATGATATTGAAAATAGCATAACTGTCATTTGAACTCCTAGGCATTGTTAACTAGTCCTGAAACAGTAAATAAATGCTTGTTTGATGGAGAATTCTGCTGCTAATTTTTACATTTTTATTCATATTTCATCATTGTGTCACCTATGACATCACTGGTTACGTGCTTTACCATGACTCAGTAATGAAATTCTGCACAGACAGCACAATGTTTACCTACTATAGTAACTCTTTCCATAGGGGCAAGTAAAAGACAGGCTGCAAAACTGTGGGTGTTTCCAAGGCTCTCCCATATAATGTCAACTTTTGTTTGTGAACACCACTGTTGAAGAAAAACTTGAAATGTGAGTGAATAGGTGGTCACAGGAGCTCCACCAAGGCACAGAAATGTAGTTGTGTGGAGTGTGGCTCTATCCATGCTAGGGCAGTGGAGGTCTGGCCACTGCTGACCATCAGAAGGAAAGGATGGGGAGGGTGGATGTCACAGCTGGAGTGCGGGGGCACAGCGTGCCCTTCCCAGGGACCCTGCCTATGCTTCTGCCACTAATGAGCCTTCTCATTGTGTCCTGTGAGCGAGGTTCAGTGAGTGAGCCTCCTGCTCACTCTGCATAAGAATGAGTGATGCTTTTCAGAAGAAAGCAGCCTCAAGCTGAGTGTGGTGGTGCACACCGGTAGTCCCAGAACACTGAGAAGCTGAGACAACATGATGGTGAATTGGAGCCTGGCTGGGGCAACTTAATGACTTTCAGATACAGTCTCAATTTAAAAAAACAAACAAACTGAAAAATGGGCTATGGATATAGCTCGGTTAGATGCTGTGTACCTGTCATAAAATACTTTAGCGACTTCCTATTGACCTTAAAGTTTGTAAGAAAAAAATGTAAATAACTTTAACAAAATGATTTTGTTGTACCCAAGAAGGAGGAAGAAAAGGAAGAGGAGGAGGAGGAGGAAGAAGAAAAGGAGGAAGAGGACAAGAAAGAGAGGAAGAAATCATAAATGAAATTAAAAGGCAAAGAGTAAACTAGGAAAAATGTGTTTCCTACAAATAGGACATAGGTGTCCTGGGTCCTAAACTCCTGTTCCATGATCAAGCCCCTACCTCAGGCCCTACATGGTCCAGTTAGGTGGGGGCAAAATCACTAGAATAAATATAAAATGAGATAATTGTTAGTCAAGAACTGAAACGTGCAGGAACTGCTTTTCCCACCCTTCAAAGGAAGCATCAAATACTAGCATGGCATTTTACAGAGGAGCCTGGGTTCCAGTTAGGGAGGCTGACTTCACCTTGTACCAAAATGATGGCAAATGTTGACCACCTAAAGGGAGTTTATTCACTTTAATCCATTAATTCTATTTCTGAGTTCATCTGCCAGAGCCAAGGTGTAGACAAACATTTATGTATAAAGTTGTTCAACATGCTTTTGACAATAGCAAAAGTGTAAACAAACCTCAAAAGGAAAATGATTAAACAAATTTTGCAAGAAATGCTAAGTGGCCATGAAAAATGTCAAATGGAGAAAATTCAATTACACAGAAAATCACTGTCATTCTGGTTTATGTCCAGAAGTCCCCACCCCCAAAGTCTCATGCAGTCATGGGGCAGGCTGGTAGAGTTTTTAATTGATTCATGGTCCAGTGCTGGCAATATGCGTATGAGGGCTACGCTACCCTAGGGTGGGTATCTTGCCTACAGGACAAGGGAGGTTAAGAGGCTTGCTGTCTTCTTCTCCTCCCTTTTAGCTCCTGCTGCTTTTGTTGACTTCTACTGCCAGGAACTGTCGCCTCCTGCCATGTGACACTCTGCCTTGGAGCCAGCCAAGTATGGACTGAGATCTCTACAAACTGTGAGCTAAATAATCCTTTCCTTCCTGAATTCTGGGCATCAGATAGTTTGTCCCAGGAATGAGAGAAAAATAACCAAGACAACTTCTACATTCTACATGATAGAAAAAGACTACTGTATAACACGATTTCTGCTGCAGCATTCACGACAGTGAAGCCATGACCAGGGGTTACAGAGGGGTTATGATATTTATGCATGCAACTTTCTTGGAAATTTTAGTATTCTTTAAAATGTGTGCGTGGTTTTTAAATATCATTTAAAAAATTTATTTATTCATTTAGTGCAGGGTCTTGCTACGCAACTAAGACTCACAGTGATCCTACTGTTTCAGCCTCCCTAGCACTGGGATTACAGCTGTGCCCAGCATGCCTAATTTCAGTGCCCAGTTACAGGGCCAGCACAGCATGCAGCAGCAGGGATGGAGTCCAGGCCCTTGTTCTTGCCAAGCAGGCACTTAGACTGCTGAGCTATCTCTCCAGCCCCTGTGCTTAGATTTTCAAGCCAGAACAACAGGAAAGAAGAGCCATAAGTTTTGAAAGTGAGCCGGGCGTGGTGGTGCACCCCTGTAATCCCAGCACTCGGGAAGCTGAGGCAGGAGGATTGGTGCGAGTTCGAGACCAGCCTGGGCTACAAAAGTGAGCTCAAGGCCAGCCTGAACTGCGCAGTGAGACCCTGTCTCAAAAAGACAAAAAAAAAAAAAAAAAAAAAAAAAAAAAAAAAAAAAAAAAAAGAAAGTGAAGGACAGGTTTGGAAAGACTGCATTGGAAGAATCCAAGGGATTGGAGGGGCAAGAAGCCATGCCGGTGCTGATTTAGGAAGTGGAGGAGTTGTGGATACTTTCTAGAAAGGATGAGCGTTAGGCAGATTGAGAACCCAGGCCTTAGAACCAACTCCAGGGAGACTGCTGAGGCTGGAAGGAGCTCCTGCAGGGAGTGGGGCTGGATTCTGGAAAGGACTTGGTACCCTACGGGTTGCAGCATGGGAGCTTCCCAAGAGATATAAGGGATATGGATCCAAAGGTGACAGTTTTAGAAACATCAGCACAGCAGCATGTGACACAATAAGAGCACTCACTGTGCATCCAGAGCACTGTGCCAGAGATGCAGAGGGGCTGGATGCTGGCAGGGTCATCCAGAATGCAGGTTGTCCCCTTATGGTCCTGTGTCTAATTGACTGTGTTCCTGCCCTTGTAAGATCTCTACAGAGGGTGACTCCAGAGCAGAGGGAATTCATGAAATAACTTCATGGAGTAATTCAGTACATCTTTCTGTTGCACCATTATTCTCTTATTTCCCTTAATCATTCTATATTTGTAATATACACATTTGATTTGTAATAGTCTATGTCCCACACATTTAATAAAAGAAAGCAAGCAAAACATTCCTCCTCCTTTTAAAAAGTAATAGAAGCATGCAGCTTAACCCCCTGCCCCCACTGAGTGCCCAGAACAGCTCTTTCCTGGAGCAGTGGTTTGCATCCTGGAACTACAAGACAGTGTAGTTCCATACCACTACTCAGAGCTGGGTGTCACAGAGACGCAGCAGAGCCTCTGGTGGGACAGGCTCCCTGCCTCTCCTAGAAGGGTCTCCAAGTCAGATCTTTGGGGCTGGGCCAAGCTTAGCACCAGTGCGTGCGCTGCCAACAAGGAGGCAGAAGCGAATACATTCCAGTCCTTTCTACGCTGGAAAGCAGGATTTCCGCTTCTCTAGACAGCTTTTTCTGCTTGTCTAGGCAAGGCAGACCTGCTCCTGGACAAACTATGCTTTTCTCCTTTGCCTTCCAGTGTCCAGTGCTGAATGATGAGTTTCTAATCTGGATCCATATGGGAAAAATGGTGTCAAAATGTCTTTTGCTTTAAATCTCTGTCCGTAGGACATTCGTTCTAAGAAGTCTTCAAATGGCATGTCTCCAACACATCCAAAGCAAAGCAATGTCTCGGGACCTTATGGAAAGTGGAAGAAAGCCACTACAGCTGGCAGCTCTGTTCTCCTGGGCTTCGGCTGCCCTGCTTGCTCGGCTGGACAGCCTCACCCTCTCTTCTACTTCTGAACATCTGCGAAACTGACATAATTTACCATCTCATACTATGAATCAGAAGGTTGTAGTTTTAATTTTCCTCCCCCTCCCCTGCCCCCAGAGAGTGCAAACCACTGCTGACCTCATTTTAAAATTTAGCTTTATGTTACAGAGAGCCTTTACTCTAGGTTTTTAAAGCATTGTGTTAACTTAAAACAGACCAACAAACTTATTTGGGATGAAGGTAGGTGTTTGAATTTGACATAAAATTCTTGGCACCATGCTATGTGTTTAAAGTTGTAAAAGATGCTTTTAATATTAGATACAAAAGAAATGCTCCCTTTACTTCAATGATCAAAATAAGATAGTTTTGCTTGTTTGTACAACAATTCAAGGAAAGGGATACTATGAAGAAAAATGTAAAAATATCTAAAAAGAAAGCATTCTACTGTAGTGGGTTTGAAAATAATAATCATTCAGGAATTCAAAATGTGTACATGCTTAAAGACTGTGTTAGAAATTCTGATGAAAATTCTTTTTCCATAAATGGAAAACATCATACAAATACAAGTTCCAATTATTCCCACCTTCCCCCAAGGGAATGAGGCTGTAGCTTTGCTCTCCGAGTCGCGGCAAACAGAATTTTGTGAGAAAAATGCAGCATCACAGGATATGCAGGCAGTGGCCAACCAGCCAGAAAATAAAAACAGCCAGACTCGCCCTTGCTCAAGGGGAGGCTGACAGATTCCTTGCAGAGCCACACCTGACACGTACACTTGCAGTTTCATAGCTAACATGGCACTGAACATCTCTTCGTCTTCAACAACTCTGTTTCGCCAATAGGGAGGTTCAGACTGGGAAGTATAACTAATGAGCCGACCTGGAGTCCGGCAAAAATGGAGTCTTCTCCTTGAGAGCAAGAAATTTACGTGAAATAAAATACTTATTTCTTAAAAATTATTTGGCAAGCACAAGCAGAGTACATGTTTGGTTCTCAGATGTGAACTCTTTCTCCTGAGACATGCTAATGACATGAATTTAGTCTGTGATTTAATGGCCTCTCTTATGAAAGTCAAGAATGATGACATTAAGTTTTTTCACAAACTTATGTTTTCAGAAATTATCATTGACTGGCTATAAAATAATTTTTGAGTCAATCAATTTTATGCAAATGATTGTGCCAGTGATAAACATTCAATAATCTCACAATACTACTTACCAAGATCTATGTAGTCTGAAGTATCCACAGTTAAAATTGGGGTGTGTAGGGGCCTGGCAGGATGGCTCAGTGGTCTAAAGCGCCTGCTTAGGAAAGCTTAGGCAGTTGCAGGGACCACGGTTCGATCCCCAGCACCACATGCTGCACCAGCCCTGCCCTCAGGGCAGGATGAGCTGGCCATAAAAATAAGTAAACAAACAAACAAAATTAAAAAATAAAAATAAAAATAAAATTGAGGTGTGGAATCAAAAAGTAAAAAGGATTTTAAGTCCATAAAAAATTCCACCAAGCTCTCAGTGGTGTGTCTGAGCTCAAGGGTGGCGCACTTGGTATGCACTAGGATGACAAAGTCCCCCTGGACCCAACCCCAAATTCCCAAAGGCTGCTTATAACTGTTTCCTCATTTCCACAAAGGTCAAAATGAGAAAAAAGACTTAGTCCAGGAAAGGACACTAGAACTTTAGGGACTTTAATATATCAGTTAATATGTTAATCAGCTCCTTAGAGAAGAACGGAAAGTAGAAAAATATATTTGAAGCACATTAGTGTATAGAATTTTTAAGAGTACAAAGAAGTGAGGGAGTGCTATTATTGAGAGGTGCTTGGAGATTGCTGGTGTGAAGTGAAATCTTGTCTCTCTCTTTCTCTCTGTCTCTGTCTCTGTCTCTCTGTCTCTATCTCTCTCCCTGTCTCTCTCTCCCTCTCTCTGTCTCTCTGTCCTCTGCAATTTCTTCCAAAGCACTGTCTTAAGACATACTTGAGCATTTTGTCTTCCTATGACAAAGGTGACAACAGGACAGGTGGCAGCTCTGTATCTTTTCCAGCTGAGTCATTCACATAGTTGAAGCAATGTAATTTTGTGCTTCATTTGATCTGATCGTAATGTACTCTGTGTGCTGAGACCTGTATACGGAGGCCTCCAGAAATCACAGAAACATCACCTGGGTTGTATACTATTATCTTCATGGCCAGTTCTACCTGGCTTATGCTTGGTGTATGGTGGGTGGGTGGATGCTCAATAATATATACTGCTATTGAGATATTGGAAAGGATTAAATGTAGTTTTAAAATTTTAGAGGAAATTCACCTTGTCCTCTACCAAAGTGTCAAAGTGTTGAGTGCCAACCAATGAACACAAGGTAAATCTGTTCATTTCAAGATTTCCCTCTGGAAAACCCTCTGGGTAGTGCTGCACAGCTTCAAGCTTCAGGCCTTCCTGCAGCACACATTTGGCCCCTTGTACTTGTCATTACCAGAACCAAGGTCATGCACTGAGTTGTTTTTTTGTTGTTGTTGTTTAACTTTTTTTGGTACTAGAGATTGAGCCTAGAGTTTCATGCATGCTGGGCCAGTGCTCCACCACTGAACTAAGTTCCTAGAATGTTTATTTTTGATTTCTAGGAGGCTCTGTTTTCCTCAGATATTCTATGTCAACTCAGAATATTCAATCCATAAAATGTTTAAAGATTTCTTTGCCTTCCTTTCCTGTGTTGTAAGTAGCTCGTGCATGGGCTCTCCAGGGCAGAGCAGCTGAGGCATGGCCCTCTTGCTGTCTGGCCCAGTACTCCCGCACAGCCTCATGTTACAGAAAAATCCCTCTATGGCTAACATGAGGTAGAGCTCATGTATGCAGCTGCTACTATCAGATAAATAACTCTGACATATTCGAAAGTGGCTTTGGAACTCATGAACACCATCAGCATCTATGATGCGTATCTGCTCGGTGCCCTGTTCCAGGGGATGTTCTGGAGCTTTGGGACTAACTGAATTCAGCCTGCCTTCCCTGGGGTCATAAAACCAACAAGGGAGGGGTTTCTTCTGGAATAAATGTGTTTACTCCAGAAAAAAAAAAAGCCTGCTAATTCACTGTAGACATTATCAAATGAGGAAAGGAGAAAATCTAAACATGGATTTCTTCGTTTCCGGCTGGCATGCTTCAGTAAGAACACACATCAGTCTAAGCTGGAAACCAGTTAATCTCTATCATCCTGAGGAAACCTAATATTGTGAAATAAATACTTAAATTGAGTCAAAAACAGTACCACTCCCAGGAGCTTGAGGAAGTAAGCACAAGTGGGAACAAGACTCCTTGCCATGGCTTTTCGAGCTGACTATTCCCAAGAATAGAAAAAACACAGAAACCAGTATTCTGGTAGCAAAGGACATGAAGCTGACATTTCCAAATATTCTCTCTGAGATTCTTTTTCTCCCCAAAGCTAGAAGTCATTGCTTCACGACATATCACTACTTAGTGTCTTCAATAGTTAACAACCAACGGGATCTAGTTCGCTTTAAGAATTGCTGCCAAACCTCCGTGCGTCATGGAGCAGAAATCCTGCAAATGATCCTAATGGCCCAGGGAGAGACTAAACTGTATCCTGCAATCTGTCTGCTGCTCCTCTGAGCTCCAGGCTCGTGCAGGCTCTGCTGGAAGACCAGCTGAGGTCCTGAATCAGAAACGGGCAAGCAGAGGGGCAGCTGCAAGGAAGCTCACAGATGAACTCTCACCTCCCGTACAATGTCTCACTTGTCTGCTGAGAGTCAGCTGGGTACCTATAACCCAGACTTATGAATGTACAATTTACAATTCAGGCACTCAGAAGTGTCCAGAATACCTGTGCTCGGAACACTGGTAGGCTGGATTCTGCACCATGTTTGCTGAATAAATTCAGTGTGCATAAAATCATTTAGAAAATTATTTTTTACATTTCTTTTTATAAGGCACTGTCTGCTTCAAATGAAGCACTGTTTGGACCTATGTGTGGGTCTTGACTGCATGACTCATTAACAAGCCCTAAAGTTTGGTCTCCTTTCAAAAATGATGCACGTCTTACTTCTCTGTTTAGGCCTGGTGATGGATTCCACATGGGGTCTGATCACTTAGGATGCTCCGGCCCGGAGGCTCCTGCCAGACCCCTTCCCACTCCACTGCCTCTGAGAGCAGCCGCGGTGACCATGTCCTTCCCATTTACCCTCTCTTTATTCCCGACTGCTCCACAACCTATACCTGTGTTCACTCACTGCGACTACTCTGAGCTTTGCCCACTCAGCTGTTCTTGAAACTTTTTTTTTTTTTTTTTTTTTTTTTTAGGAACTGGGAATTGAACTCAGGTCCTTGCGCTTGCCAGGCAAGCACTTATTCTACTGAGCTATCTCCCCAGCCCCATTCTTGAAATCTTGAGATCATCTTTTAACTACCAAATATCCTTTCTAAGTTGCAAAAAGTATGTATATTTAGCCTGTACAACACGATATTATGAAATGTGCGAATATTCAATAGCTCAGGTGAACTGATTAATATGCATTACATCATATAAGTAGTTATTCTTTTCAAAAACATTAATGAGGCCAAGCACGTGGTACACACTCAGGAGGTTGCAGCAGGAGGATCGTTGTGAGTTCAAGATTAGCCTAGGCTACAAAGTGAGCTCAAAGCCAGTCTGCACTGGATAGGGAGACTCTGTCTCAGAGAGAGAGAGAGAGAGAGAGAGAGAGACAGAAATTAGAATCTTTTCAAGTGCCCTAAAAAAAATTCTGCTCACTCTACCCCTTCACAAATTGTAAATAAAATTAAATGAAATGGAAGAGGTCCCTGTTGGCCTCTTACCCTTTCTAGCCTTTACTCAAAACCTTCTGAAGGTGACATTACTGTTCCTGTTTTATTAAAATGGCAAACAAAAGCTCTGAGAGCTAAGTAATTTTACAAGAGTTGCACATTTAGTATCCCTAGGATTCCAATGTCATTTTTATTTCCTGAAAGAAGGCACAGACTATAGCATAGAGATAAACTGTTCAGTGCTTAAGAGGGAAGTGACTAAAGAAACTACCAGTTTCTAAAGATGTTTAGCAAGGTCCAAGATTTACCTTCATGACTGTTGCTCAGGCCTTGTGAGACAGCACTGTCCTACTGACATCTAGTAAACTCTATTTTCCTCAGCATAAATCCTATTAAATAAATCTGCCAGGTCTTTAAAAGTCACATTAGAAACCAGACTAGACACTTTTGCTTGGACAGTCATAGCAGTAGCTTAAATACCCTATGTCTTTGCTGAGACTTTCAGCTTGCATCAAAGCAGCTATAGTCATCAGACCCACCCCACTGGGTTAGGCAGAAGAGTGAACAGTCAGAAAGCAAGATATCATCGAAGATCTTTTTAAACATGGCTTGGGTGTAATGTGCGCCCCCTGTTGGAGGCTTGGGGATCAGCGGGCTCTGACCCCATCAGTGGAAATTCATGGGTGCATTTGTGCTAATGGTATTACTGGGAGACACTGGAAGCTTTGTAAGGTGGGCCTAGTGGCAGGAAGTAGGTGACTAGGGATGTGCTTTTCTGTGGTCCTTTCCTTTATCTCTTTTCTTCCTGGCTGCCATAAGGTAAGAAGCGTCGTTTCACTGTGTTCTTTCTCCATGGTGTCTCTGCTTTAACGTAGACCTAAAGGCCACGGAGTCAGTTAACCATAGACTGAAACTTCTGAGATCAAATAAAACCCTTTCTCCTTTAAGTTGTTTTTATTTTCAGGTATTTAGTAACAGCAGGAGAAAGTTTATTGATGCAACCAATATTCACAGTGTTAATAAACAGACAAAACATTGATTCAGAAGTATCAATCAGTTCTGCACTATACAGTTTATCAATATCACTGGAGGTGATGTTCCTAAAATAGTATACTGGCTCCAAGAGTAAGGATAAGGAATGTAGATGTGATATATTCTAACTTTTTAAATAGTGAATTTTTTTTCTAGTTTAAGAAAATATTGTGGACATAGCTTCCCCAAAACATAATCAAAAGTTGCAAATAGTGGCCCTGACCTTACAAGGTAACAATGACTTTGCTGATATGATTGAGATCATTAGAGGGAGCCATTATCCTGCATTATTCAATTGGGCCAAACATAATTACAAGGGTTCTTGAAGAGGAAAGCGATTGTGACAAAGGCATTGTGACAATACAGGAAACTGTTATACTAACATGCTTAAGTTGAAGGAAGTAGTCTTGTATCCAAGGATAGAGATGCTTCTAACAGCTGGAAGCAGACAAGCGATGTGGTCCCCAAAGCCTCAAGAAGGAAAGTCTGCTGACCCCTGCTGATACCCAGGGTAACCCATTTCAGACTATTTGGAACTATTTAGATGATAAATTTTCATCAGTTTAAGCTAAGTCCATGGTAATATAAATGTTTTCTAGGCCTAATGTTTCTGGGTGAAATGGAATAAATATAACATCAGTCAATGTCTTTTATAGATTTCAAGTCACTTGGCAATTATCCACTTGATTTTGGGTGGCACTGGTCAAAATTCTGGCAGCCTGTTGAATGGAATAAAAAGGGGAGAAGGAAGAAGTTGGCCTACACTTTAGAAGGTCCACTCTGCTTCAGTGAATGTGGGTTTTGCTACTGCTATTGCCTATGGAAAAGAGACTTTTCTTCAGCCTTTCCACTTGAGCTCATACCAGCGACTATTCAGGAGCTCTTAGGTACCCAGTTTTAGACTGGTGTGATAGCCTTGGTCCTTCTTTCATGAGGTTTCCAAGTCCTTGGACCCAGTAGCTACTGGATCCTCCGGCTCTCTATCTCAGATCACCATGGTAGACTGCCCCACTGCTGATAGAAAATTCCCTTGCATAATTTCATATAAGCATTCAAATGTACAATAAAGGAACATTTACATTTTTTAAAATTTATTATGGTAAAAGACATGCTGCAATAATCCCTCACACTTCAAATGTATTTATTCTATAATTCTTTCCATTTTCTGGAGTTCTTGTTCATGCTTTCACAAGGTATGATTTTAAAAATACAGTGAATGGGGCCATGGGATAGCCCAGGGGACTAAATGCCTGCCTAGGTAAATACAATGGCTGGGGTCTGATTCCTGGCACCACATGCTTCACAGGCCCCACCCCCTGGGCACAATGAGCCTATCACCGAGACCCAGTGTGGTGGCACACGCCTGTAATCCCAGGGCTTGCGAGGCCGAAAACAGGAGGACCACTAGGAGTCCAAGCTGGGTAGTGAGACCCTGTACCAAATACATAAATTAAAAAAAAATACAGTGAATGATGCTATCAGGTGCCATCTAGCCAGAAGGCAGGCACACAGTGATTGTGTTCTTATCTACCTTGTGCACCTGATCTGGCAGTGTGACTGCTGGCTCATTCCCGAAATCAAAATGACCATTTAAGATAACATTCTGAATCAACTCAGAACATTGAGGCAGTCATGGCAGCACAATTAAAGATGAAAGAGGACTTTGAGAACTGCTTCAAAAAGTGGCAAGAGTGATGGTTTGTGTTCAAAGTGAGGAGCAACACTGAGGGGGGATTAATGGCAATGTGTCCTCTAGTAGATTGTAGCAGATTTGCCATATTTTGCAATCACACTAAATATAGATCTTTGTGCCTCTAGAGAAACCTAACCAATATGACATCTCTCTCTCTTCACATAGCCCATTATGGCCAGTCATACTGCACGAGACCCACCCTAATCCAGTATGATCTCATCTTAATTATATCTGCAAAGTCTGTATTTCTAAATAAGGTCACACTCACAGGTTCAAGTGGGTATGAATTTTGACTGCACATTTTAACTCACAGTGTTTGAAAATATATTCTGTCAAGGTCATTTCCTTTATAATCCATGAATGCCAAAAATATCAAAAGTTTAAGGTGCAGAAAAGGGCAAAGTTTGAAAATAGGCCTGGTTTCTAGAAGTTTCCACAGGAGTATTTCTTTCTGTTTCCTCTCAGAAGGAACCCTGTATGGGACTTGGGCTTGTCAGGTGCTGTGTCGATGTTAAAGCTGTCTGCGCTCGTGAGCTGCGGCCCATCTCCCCATGTCATATGTGCATTTGGCTTGGTAGAGCTGTAGCTTCACCTAAGGAGCACTGGCAACCACAGGAAGCTGGAGGAGGCAGGAAAGCCTCAGGGGGTGATAGCCCTGCTCACATCTTCATCTCAGACTTCCTTCACAGTCTCTGTGAGAGAAAATATTTCTGAGAGAAAACATTTATGCTGATTTTTACCTTCCAAATCCTGGTACTTAATTGTGGCAGCTCAGGACATACACATAGGAGCACAGGCCAGCTGGTGCTAGGCACTTCAGCCTGAGGTCAGAGGTGACCTGAGAGGATGAGAGGGACAGCAGCCCAATGCTGATGGAGAAGCAGAAGGCTTCCTAGTTACAGGTTGGGCCCTGTGCCAGGCCATCCTCTTGCCCAAACCCTCCTGACTCTTCCAGGTACTCTCATGGGTATGGTGGGGTCAAACAAGGCAGAGCAGCTATTGCTAATGGCCCCAGCACTGACCACCCTGTGCACTCTTCTTCAGATACCATGAGGCCTTCCTAGTGGTCTTCTCTTCCTCTACATAACGTTCTGCATACCTATGTGTGCCAGCGAGGCCCAAGGAAAGGAAGGGATGGGCTTTACTAGGAATACTGGCTGCTCAAAGTGGGTGGAATCATTTAGAAATGTCCTGCCAGCAGAGAGGGCAGGATAAATGACATCTGCATTTTGATTATCTACTATACTTGGGCCATCTGCTAAATACATAGCATATGGCATTTTGATTAATCTTAACAATAAACTTGTTAGGTGAAGTTTGCATCCCTGCTTACAGATAAAGAAAGATAAGATTTAAAAAACTATAAAGAAAGAAAGAAAATAAGAAAGAGTGAAAGAGAAAGAAAGTAAGAAAGAAAGAAAGAAAGAAAGCTTCCTCAAGCTTCAAACTTGCAGAAGACAAGGCCAAATTCAAGTCTGAGCAAGAGTCTCTCATGTTTTCTAAGTCATGACATTGTAGATCTCTTCTTGACTGCATAGAGAAAATAATAGAAAGAAATCATGTTTTAAAATATTCTCTGCTTATGCTTGGTTTCTTTTAAATTGGTAGGATATAATACTGCAGCTAGTTTTACTTTAGATCTATTGATTATATGTACGTGTGGTGAAGACAGTGGTTGCATGAGAATATGAATGTGCAAAGGTGGGGAAGAGGGCAAGAAGTGCTTTATTCTATCGGGGCACCTTGATAAGTGTCTGGCTCAAACCCAGCTCACCTGGGTGGTTCCAACACGGCTTCAGCTGCCCCCTAAGGGATGGAAGATGGTCCATTTTAGGCTACATGTAAGCTACAGGATGTCTATAGAAGACTGTTCATTAGACAGCCAGGTGTGCACATGCCCTGGGGCAAGCTAAGGCTCAGGATAGAGGTTGAGATGTCATTCCAGAGTGGAAAGACCTTAAAAGCTGGCTCCTTAGGGAAGCCCTATTTTGGGTCCTGAACTCATGGGACGGAGAAACCTACACTGTATTTCTTACCTCTTAAGAATCTTAAATAGACCAGTGAAATTGATTAAAATGCAAAAATATTTCAGGGGAAAGCTCCACGTAAACATGTCTAGTTCTTTAGGAATAGTACCATATTCCTCAAACTAAGTTCATTGACAAAGATAAGGCTGCTTCATGTTTTGGTGTCTAAGGTGACACTGTTGCTATGATTTTTGGCAAGTATGCCTGGTCCTATATTGATGACCTCTCTGGAAAAATGCCATTCAGATTCACAACCATATGAGCGAGCCACAACAGCAAGGGTTTTCTTCAACCTCCCTTTTGCAAAGAGCGAAGGCTCTCAACCTCCAGAATCCCTGACTTTCTTGATATTATTTGAGGAAAATTAAAGAGCTGAAATATTCAGCCTGGCTTTTCTACCCCCCAAAATGGGCAATGCCACCCTTGTATGGCAGTATTTCCCAGGACTCTTTCTTACCAACTGTGAATGAACACTGCTGTACATGTTCCCACCATCTCTGTCCTAAAAGCCTGTCCTTTCCTGACCTGGGCCCCAAGGACACTCAGGGTCCATCTGCCTTGCAACCTTGCCACATTTGCTGAGGAGGAAGGAAGGCCTGGTGCACGTCCCGGGGAGGGTTGCCCTTTCCTTTCTTTTCAAGGAACAAGATTATGCCTATTTTTCAATGTATTTGTTATTTCTTTCTCAAATTACACAAGACTTTATTTTTATTTATTTACTTGTTTGTTTATTTATTTATTTATTCATCTTTTTGAGACAGGGTCTCACTATGCAGTTCACGCTGGCCATGGGCTCATTTTTGTAGCCCAGGCTGGTCTCAAACTCACACCAGTCCTCCTGCCTCAGCCTCCCAAGTGCTGGATCACAGGTGTGTGCTACCGTGCCCAGATTACACAAGGCTTTAAAACTGAGAATAAAGCTGTAATTTTGAGCATCAGAATGTGGAGAGATGATTCTGTGATCTCTCAAATTACTTAAGTCAAGAAGCATCCAGTGTGTGCCGATGAGTCCCCCTGCTGGTGCAGTCTTCTCTGAGGTAGGATTCCCATGTAGAAGGGATACATTTGAAACTAAGCCAGAACAATGATGGTATACTGCACTGAGGCATGTGTACAAGTGCTTTTCAAGTCACCTCAAAATACTGTCATGAGAACCCCAGAGATAAAAAGGATCATTAGTCTTTGAACATACAGGCCAAAGTGGGATAACCTCCTAAGGTTCTGTTGTAACACATGAGCTGTGAATTCCAGCTCCTGACGCTGCAGTCAGCTCTTCCTAATCATTATGCTATCTAACACCTTGGACCATTTGGCATACCTGATACACTTCCTTTGGAAGTAGATATAGAGCCAATGCCAGCACATTTCTACATTACCTGATGCTGAATTAGGACCTCACAAGTACTGCTGTAGTTAAATTTCACTGGTTCAAATCAGTACATGGTTGCTCTGCCCTCAGTGGACCTAGATAGGTTGAGAGCTGGTACCAGCACCAGCTTTTGAAGCCACATGAGTTCCTCCTCATGATGGACACTTAGTACGTCTCTTTTAAGGCTCCAGTGTGCAGGAGTTTTGGGTTTCCTACTGCATGCAGAAAAGAGTTTGTCCTGTCGCCCCAGTTAGTCCCTTTCCCAGTGGGATCCAGTGTAATTTAGAGGTGCCTTTCCTGACTGGCACACTTCTACTGGATGCCTCTTCTGAAAGTCTAGGCTCTTTCTGTCTACTTCTGCCCTTGGGTTTCTCTGCAGCTGCCTTGGACAAGGTGCTGTGATACACTGTGATGCCATCTTTATCTGGTATTAAGTGTTACTAGATTGTAATCACAAAATCACATCCTGGGGAGACTCCCTTGGGAATGGGCTTTGCAAGCAGCTGGCTCAGCTTGTCCAAATGCTTCAAGTCATTTGCCAGACCTTCCAGGCCCAGGAGAACCCTAAGCACGGTTGCCAAGTGCTCGTTCCTCCTCATTTTTTAAGCCATGCACACTTTAAGGGAAATTGGATCCACATGTCTCTCACTCGCTCACACTTAACTCATCGTTTTGTCATTTCATAAGAACTTTTGAGGTCTAGAAAGACTTCTGTGTAGTTCTATAAGCCTTTCTTTTGTTCTTTGAACCACAAAGCCACATTTTTAACAAAAAGGGAAAAATAGTAAACAAAGACAATGTTTTAAGATTTTGGTTTCATATTTTCAGAACATATCAGGCACTGCAATGACTGTAAGTTTGTCTCCTACACCCCTCCTTTACTAAAGCAGAGAAGAGGCAGGAGTTGGTTAGTAGAAATGGGAAAGTTTAACCTAATTTCAAAAACTCAGCACTTGAAGGCCAGCAATGCTTAAAAAAACATTTAAACCCCATCCGGCAAGGCCATCACACAGTCTCCAAAAACCAACACAACACATCCACTGCCAACAGTTTCCTAGCTGAGGACACAGTGACCATCAGCTTCATTAGGCTGTGTTTTTCCAGACTGAGGATGTGTGGAACTCTACACACAAGGTGAAAAGTAGCAGTTGCCTCAATTCAAGCAGCTGCGAGCTGTTTCTCCCACACTGCCTCATCAACTGGCCCCTGCACCAAACAGATGCACAGTCCTTCCCATCGCTGCTCAGCTACACGTCTCTGGAGAAAAAAATGCCCCAGTGAAGTTATCGTGCCCACTGCAGATGGAAGGCTTTCTTGCATAACTCTGTTTGACCTGGAAGTGATTTTATTGCCCTCTTTTCATCAGACACCTGTCTCATGGGAAGCAGCTCTTTGACAGAAGGGCCTTGACCATGGTGACACAGTCCATGCATTAAATACACTAAAACATGTAGTAGCCAATGTACCCTCTATAACAGGTCACAGCCCTAGTTAGAAGAACAAACTTTGGTCCTCACAGTGGCTGGATTGTCTTTGTCCCTACAGCCAGGTTACCAGCAGGGTCCACCATGGTGTAGCATGGTATTGGTGAGGTGTGAACGTGTGAGCAAGAACAGCCAGCCATCCCAGCGCCAAAGCAGGAGTTGCTTTACAACATCACAATTGAAAACAAAACCCTGTCAGTTTTTCACACCTACTTGATTCCTATCTTATGCAGTACTTAAAAGACAACAGGGGTGTGATTGTGGGGGTCCCCAACTCCCAGTGATAGAAGCCTCTCATTGGTTCTTGAGGACACAGACACAAATAGGTGACAAGACCTGCCCAAGGTCCCTGAGCTATACAGGAACAGAGCTGGAACCAAATGCCAGGGAGCTTTTATATTTCTACTTTTCCTACAATGGGTCCCCTCTGAAATTTGGAAGTATTATTTGTTTTCCTTGATACAGAGTCTCACTATGCTGTCCAGGCTGGCGTTGAACTTGTGATTCTTTTGCCTCGGCACACCATGTGCCAGGATTTCAGTCATGCACCTCAATGCCCAGTTTCATTCTTGTTTTAAGAACCACCTGAAACATAGAGAGAAGTCCAAGTTCACAAAGCCTGTTCCCTTTGTCTGTTACTGGAACACATTTTGCCTGTATTATCCTTTCACACATGTAAGGAGGAGCATAGACTCTAATTGAGTCTAACGGATCTTTAATCACAAATGCAGCAGCACACCACATTAATTGAACAATAAGAGGTACTAGGCTTTAAGACCATTATTATGCACATCTGCAAATGTGCAGCCTAAGGGATAATTGGACACAACACTAAAATAATTTAGGGGGAGGCTACAAACACGGGGGGGGGGGCAAGCAGATGTGTATGTAATTACAGGGTTCCCTGTGGGAGAAATGACGGAATTCTGAGGCAACGGTGCAGTAGGGCGCCGCCTGCTGTGTGTGCAGCTGTCCGCCACAAGGTGGAGACCAGCACTACAGAGCTAGAAGCCTGACAAAGCAGAGCTGGAAATGGGAGCTCTGTGCTGTGATTCCTCTAGTCACACCAAGATGCTGAGGTGCCTGGTAACATCTCTTTTACCACTCTTGGTACCATATTGTGTATTGGTCAGGGTTTTACTTAGAGGAACACAGCAGATAAAATATAAGGAATGGATGTTAACACAAAATATATAATCTATAAGGAATTACAAGATTGGCTTACAATAGTCAGCCACAGAGTCAGATGAGGAAGAGCGCAAAGGGCATCTGCATGCTCCGGACTGAAGAACTCAGTCCAGAGGTCTGAACTTCACTGTAGCACTCCGTGTAAGTCTCTATGCATTGGCTGATGGGTCTGCACTGGAAGACTGAAGAGTGCAATGGACGCTGAAGAGTCTGCGACGGATGGCGAAAGATCCAAGCTTGAGGCTGAAGAGTCTGCACTGAAAGCCTGATGATGAAGTCCAGGTTGAATGCAAAGACTAAAGCTTCTCTGACAAAGTGAAGTCTTGACTCCTTCTTGAGCCCTTAAAAAGTCTCTTTGTGCTCAGTCATTCTGATGTGAGCCCATTGAGCCCATTGGTGGAACCAATCATACCCCAGGATGGGCCCTTGATCCCACTCTAGGGAGGAGCCAATCATATCCTAGACATGCTCCAGGGAGGAACCAATTGTATCCCAGAACATGGCTCCCACCTACAGGGAACTGGGCCGCTAAGTCATTCAGCCAAGTTGACACAACGTATCAACCACTACACTGTAGAAAGGACAAAGCCATACCATGGCCCCAGACTCCCTCTTTGCCTCCCTGATTCAACCTCTTGTGATCCTCTCTTCTCATGAAGGTCATTTCAGCCACACTGGACTCCTTGTTCCTCAGGCAGGCCAGGGAAGTTTCTCCACATCCTCGGAGAGACCGTTCTCTCTGTGTAGGGTACTCTTTGTCAAGACGTTATTAGCTCATTCCCCTCCCGCCACATGTTTTAGCTCACGTTTATCTTTTCATAGAGGAACGTTTGAACACCTTTTCTGGCTCCACCCCCTCCATTCCAGTGTTTCAGACCCTAATACCAGCCACATCTTTTCCACTTCAGGCATGGGACTTACCTCCTGCCAGCATTCTATATTAATCACATATGCTTGGGTTTTTCCAGTTACCTAACTTCTTCTGCCTGAAAATAACTTTTATGAGACTGTGACTTTGTGCAATTTATTCACTGATGTTTCCCAAGTTCTCCCAACAGAATGTGGCTCTGAGATAGCTCCTTGGAACACACAGAACTTCAAGTCACAGGTGAAACAATGAAAGGTCTCACACCTGTCTACTCAGAGCTTCAATGGGAGGGAAGCACTAATTAAAAATGCAGCGAGAGAAACTGAATACTAGGAAATAAGATTTTGCTGGATAGAGTTGAGCTTTAGAAGGCCACAACCAGATAACTATTTGGGGCCCTCTTCATGAACCAATTTTTACCCCCTTGGGGTTGACCTCTCCCACTGTGAAGATGCAGGAGTTGCACTGTACACCATGGCTCTGTGCATCCTATTGAAAAATTTAGGCTCTCGGGATCCCTAAGGACAGAACCGTGGACAGCCAAAGTGGTCCTTGACACAGAAGCTTCCTGCCGTTGGCTAGGCCCTGACAGGCACATCTGCAGGCAGCACATCCCTGGGTGCAACACCCCTGTCTTCTTGGTGACAAAGAGGAAAAGCCAAAGGCTTTTCCCTGCCTTTTGGCATCTTTGAGGCGTTCCACTTACATCTGGAGCCAGACAGTTGGTGGCATCCTCTGTGCATGAAATACTTGTGAGCTGCCAGCCCCTACAGAGCACCATTTGGAAACCTGTTCAGAATGGGCACTCTCTTGGAGCTTGCCTCGTACCAGGAGCACCAATAATCCTAAAAGCCCCCACTTCTTTATTCTGGTCAATGAAAAGAAGCAGTCAATGTTTTAATTTGTTTTGTCTCTTTTTTAATTGTTTGTCCTTTTTCTCTTTTTAATTTCTTATACATTTCTTTCTCTTTTCTTTCATCTTCCAATTGTACATGTATATACCTGGCAATATGAATAACTGCTTGGAAGACCACACCACATGACAATAAATAATGTGCCATTCATATTACTATGTTAAGGGAAATTCTGTGTCACTTGTAATCTTTTCTCTTTTAATTCTAATCTGTATTCTGTTTAATACAAAAAAAAAAAAATTCCCCCTTCTTCTACTGGCATTCCAGGGTCACATCTGTTACCAAGAATTATCTGAACCTTCCAGACCTTCTGGACCAATAACCTAGGAACTTGCCCTGCCAGGGAATTTAGAGACACACAACTCTTTTACTGGAGTCTCCTTTGGCTCCTTCTTTACATGCTCACTCCTTGCTCAAAAACAATTTCCTGTGACTTTAGGTAGAGGTATTTATATAGACACTAGGGGGCTCTGCTAGCATTATGCAAGTAAAAACACTTCTGCAGAGCAGAGACAGCTGCTTCTTTTCCTCCTGGATGGCAGAAAAATTTACTTTTTAAGAAAAATATTTAGGATAACTAAATAGTGAGGGGAGGGGAGAG
Organism: Myocastor coypus; assembly: GCA_004027025.1. Classification (NCBI taxonomy): domain Eukaryota; kingdom Metazoa; phylum Chordata; class Mammalia; order Rodentia; family Myocastoridae; genus Myocastor; species Myocastor coypus. The sequence goes on along the minus strand of PVJA010000881.1, from coordinate 92,251 downwards.
AGGAAACAAATGATATCTCAGGGGAGATAAACTGCTGGAAGAGGAGTTGACTCCATCCATAGCCAACTGAAGGTCACACACCCAACTCACTGGCCAAGGAGGGCAAGTTCTGAAGGGCTGGCAGATGTCTCTCCCTGGGACCTGAACAGCACATTGTTCAGTGGTGTTAGTGATTTAATGTCTTTCATCTTTGACATTCGCTATGCACTATGTTCGTGTCTCCTTGGAGATGTCTCTTTGGGACAGACCCATGAAAACACAGGTACAAGTTACTCCTTTCCTGTTAGACAGACAGAGAAGACCCATGATGTCTCCATGTTTCTCAGTGCCCTGTGCCATGTACTTAGGACTTTATACTGTTCTTGCAGAAGTGAAGATATGATAAATGCAAAGCTAGAATGGGATTCCAAAGGAGAACATTAGAAGGATGGGGAAAGATCAAGAGTAATGGCATTGCTACATCAGTGATCTGCCTTCAACATTGCCACACCTAAGAGAGCAGAGCATTGTTGCTTTCTCCAAGTTTAGAAGTGTTATGGTTTATGTCTAGTTGTCTCCCCAAAAGCCTCATGAGTCAGGGGGCAGGCACTGCTAGAGTTTGAAACTTGATCCATGATCCCTGAGATTATGGGCTTTAGTACTGATGGGATTATGGATCTCAGTACTTCTGGGATTATGGGTGTAGCCTAAGGCAGAGGCTGAGGCAGAGAGCCTGAATGTAATATAAAGAGAGACAGAGAGACAGACTAGAGCAGTTGCTCTCTGCTTCCCTGTTTGGTTGGCTACTTCTGCCCCCATTTTGTTGCTTCTCTGCCGCCATGAACTGGATGCTCTCTGCCCTGTTCCACTCAGCTTTGGGCCAGCCAAATATGGACTAAAACCTCCAAGAACTGTGAGCTAAATAAACCGTTCTGTCCTTCATTTTGAGTGCCAGTTATTTGTCCCAGCAACAAGTAAAAAGTAACTGAGACAAGAAGGAAACAAGGACCTCACTTCTGTGCTGCTAGGGGACTCCCCACCCTGCAGAGCCATCATAGGACAGTTTGGCACAAGATACTAGGTCTACTTGTCAGGCCTATGCAGACTGCTAATCCAATTCCTCAGATTCTAGAAGGAAACAGAAGACTTTCGTCATGGTCTCAATATAGTTTTTTTTTTTTTTGTTTTTGTTTTTTTTTTTCAGTAGATTGCCATTTTAAAATAGGAAAATCTGCAATCTTAAAATAGGAAAACCTTATTATAAGACTGGCAGCTCTATTCTATACATAGTATTTCAGTCCCTTTCAATGTTTGAACCAGATCCGTCCATCTTTAATGGCTGAATTCACACCGTATTCATCTACACAGGCAGGCTGCTAGACTTCAAATTGCCCATGTCACATTCCTGAATTTATTCCTTTTTCCATATGTCTATATATTCATGCATTCCAGAAAATCCAGCCCCATGTTCAGTAGATAGTAGGAGTTCCCAAAGGTCTCCAACTCTAAGTGCTTCTTAAGACTCAAACAGTATTTGAAATTGCAGCAATTTAATAATTAATACTGTTTTTGCTTCTAAATCATGTTATACCAGCCCTTTGAATTTGTCCCTTAGCAATGATTAGTGTTTAGCTGACTTAGTGTTAATTCCTTTAGTCCAGTTGATACTTAACATTCTTTATATGTGATCAAGTTTCCTTGGTAGAGGCCAGCTGTTATGCTTATGGTCCTCCTCAGCCTGCCTCACTCTGCTCTCCTCCTGCACTTCAACACCAGTGCTTTGGCAGAAACTTCCAGATGCATTCTGAGGGAGACACACAGCTTAAAGAGGAACTGGCTACCTCAGACAACCAACTAAAGGCTACACACTCAAATATTTACCAAGGAGGGCAAGTCCCAAAGGGGTGGGAGACATCTCTCTCTGGGACCGGAATAATATGTTTTTCAACAGTATCTCAAGGATTACATTCAGTTCAAAGGGAACATTTTGGGGTAGACACACTTGAAAGCACATGTAAATACTTAGTCAATACTGTCCTAAATCTGTCATGAGAAGAAAGGCAAGCTTTCCAGAAGCCTTCATTAGACATGGTGGTGGCTCTGGGCTCTGGCAGGGGATCAGCAACACCTCCCAGTTTCACAAGGTCCACACCCAGGGAGGACCCACATTCCACAGGATGGGTGGAGTATCCACGCCTGCCTTTGTGAGGCAATTTCAAAGAGCAGCTAGGACGGAGAGCCCCTAGCTAAAAGCACAGGTCTGAATTCCTCAACCTGGAGCACAGCAGCTCAGATTTGCTGCCATGGTCCTTCCTGCCTCATTTCTACTGTCCATTTGTGCACTAAACTGTGACCTCCTAAAACATGTGCGGACCTTGTGTTTAATGCAGCTGGGAAGGTCTTTGCAGATACAATCACGTCAAAAGCAGGGCACACTCGATGGGGAAGGAGTATCCCAACATGTCTATGAGGCCTGGTGTGCCCTGTAAGAAAACAGAGACACAGGGAGGACAGGGTTATGTGACTCAGAGAAACAGTGACCCTCAGAGACAGCCATGCAAAAATGAAGCAGATTGAATTGGTTCACTCAGCCAAGGAAAGTGACTCCTGTCAGGACCCACGTGTCCCCTCCCATCTGTGCCATTCTAACAAGCTGGAGATGCAGTTTCAGCTGGGGAGCAGAGGCTGGAAGGCACAGAGTAGCCTATTCAATTTGGAATTCAGGTAAGAAGCTGGGCTTCTTTGGGGCTGCTGCTGGGTGTTACAGGCTGGTCAGTGGGCGCTTGTGTTTCTTCTCCCCTCCAGACCATGTGACCTTTGAGATGAAGAATAGTGTCTAACAGGCCTGGAAGTAGTTCAGTAGCTTCTGTAGTGCTGCCTCCACATAACCAGGTCCTCATCCAGGTGCTCAGGTTCATATCTCCCAGGCTTCTATGACTCTCCTGCCCCAGCTCATGTCCATCTTGGACAGGTGTCCGCTATCTAGCACACCCACAGTCCCTGCCACTCTTGTCCAAGCCACCTCCCACATATTGCTTCCACTTCCCCTTACCCCCAGCCAGTCATCCTTTGCAAATCGGTCCACTCATGGACTGCTTCTCCAGAGCTTTCACCTCTTTCAGAACATTAGCCAGAGGCCATCAAGACCTTCAAGCTTCTCAGCCACCTGGCCTCCTTTGCACCCTGGGCTCCTATGCTCCTCTTGTTATGGTTTACATCTAGATATCCCTCCAAAGCTTCATGGGTCCTATAGGTGGGGGTTCAGGACGGTGTTGGATCTTGGGGCATGACGTTCATCCCTGGATTAGTCCACTGATCAGTGCAAGGCTAACTGTTATGTTGGGAATCAAAGCCAAATTGGAAAAAGTGGGTCACTGGGCACAACCTGGAAGGGTAAATCTCTGTCCTCCTCCTTAGATCTCTGCCCAGGGCTGATTGTTGCTTCAGTCCTTTCTCCCAGATATCAGCACAAAGCATTACCCCCATCTTTAGGTCTCTTCATGAAGTCCCCAGGTTAAAAGGCTACCCAGGCCCCTTGTGCCTGGCCGCACAGTCAGCCCCTTGCCATGGTATATTTGCCCACAATTCCACAGATCACGGCCCCTGGCAGCTCTGCGCTCACAGGTCAGTGCTTTGGCTGCTTTTATGGCAGCAACAACTCCACAGGCAGTAGGTTCTGATGACTGATGCATCGCTCTCTAGAACCTATAAGGAATTCTGGGATCAGGGCGTGGCTAGTGATGACTGTGGTTTGGAGAAAGCATGTTAGATAACCTAGGATGTAACCTGCAACTAGTAAGTAATTGCTAGAATATGAGTGTTTTATTGTTGGAAGGTACTTCTGTTCAAAACTCAGGGTAAAAACATTGAGATCAAAACAGTCTCTCCCATATATTGAGTCCAATAGACATTTAGACACCCACTCTGACATAGGACACCACTCCTGGGCCCTGTTTTTCAAGTGTTCACTACCTCTTCCCACAGGACTAATGGAAAGTCACCATGAATAACCAGGGTAAATGTGTAGGGTGTTCAGTGGTTACTGTCCTGGATGCCTGTTCACAGGCTAGCCTAGATCACTGGCATGCAGCTGCTTCTTGTTCTTAGGATGTCCTTTCCCTGGGCTCTCCTAGGAGTTTGCTGCAAAATCAACTGCAGCCACCCTCTCAGTGTAAAAATAGCATCTCCCTCTGCTTACGGAGCTGGGTTGCTCAGCAACCTGGTTTTTTTCCTCTTTCATTTTGAATCTCCGTGTACACTAATTTCATTGGTCCTAGAATTAATTAGTCTGAAGGCATTCATTGGTCTGTTCAATCTGATAAGTCATGCAGGAGGATCTAGGGATATCAGGATGCTGGGGAAGGTGGAGGACCCCTACACACACTGGTTACCCCAGCATCCCTGCAGTCTGTGGGCTCCTCCCCCATGGCTTATGTGCAAAGTTGGGGCTGAAGGAGAGCTTCAGGAAGGTGTGCACTGTGCTCCAAAAACACAAGAGTTCTCTAGTTAGGACTCTTACAGACAAAGACTTTGGGTCAGTGGGCATAAGACATCTCTTTGCCTCTCTCCTCTCTGCACATTCCTCTCCTTTGTGCATATATACATCTATTTAAAAAGGATGAGAGATGGACATTGAAAAGGGGCTGCAAGATAAATCAGTGACAACTTTACTGTCCCACTGAAAGCCCTTCTCAAGGCCAAGTTCAATAATTGATCTGTAAAGCAAAACTGCCGCTTCACATTCATCCAGCACTCTCCCATCTATTGTTGGGAACTGGATAATACAGTAACTATTACACGGAGTAAAATGGGTGAGTGTCCCTCTGGTAACCAGAATATTGCTAGTAGGATGCTGATGAAGGGTATAAGCAAGTTAGTGGTTAAAAAAAAAAAAAAAAAAAAGGACTTGACCCGCTCTGGTTACGGAATGAATTTTGGCTGGAGGTCAACATCATCGTGCAGCTATAGTAACAAGAAGAAAAGCTCTGGTCCTGTGAGAGTGAGTGTTTAAGCCCCCATCAGGCCAGATCCACCACCACTGAACCCTGCTAAGTCATCAACCTAATTCTTGATCCAGGCTTCTGTGGGTCAGTGAGGGACACACAGGATCAAGCTCTGCTCTGTTTCCTCCATGGCAACTCTGAGCACAAACTCAATACTCTCCCACGCTTGCAGAATGAATGAAACTGCACACCTATCAGCAAGGAAATGATTTATTTTCCTCTGTTATTCACAACTCTTTGCTAGGAATCTCTTCAAATTTTCTTCCTTAGTGGGCAGAGGGGACCCATCTAGGATCCTAGCATTCTGGAAGGCTGTGGCAGGGGCATCACAAGTTTGAGCCCACACTGAATAATGTGGTGATTTAGCAAGACCCTATCTGAAAATAAAATATTTTTTAAAAAGCTAGGGATATGGCTTAGTGCAAAGGCCTTGGATCGAATCCCCAATACTATACTTCCAAAATTGTTTTCTAAAGAAATTCATCCAAAATTAAAAGCAACTCTCTCTCTCTCTCCTCTGGTTTGGAGTCTTCAGTGAGTCACTTGGTACATAGAAGAAAGCCACACTGGACAGAGCAAAGGTCTTGCTCGGCTTGCTGCAGCCCCTACATAGGTGTCTGCATCTCGCCCTGGCTGACCAGCTCTCCCAGCGCTCTGGCCGAGCGTGAATATTCAGCTGGCTGAGCATGGCTACTCACAGGACTTTTCTCTGCCTGAAGTGCCCCTCCTGACTCCTCAGGCCCTCTTACAAAGCTTGATCTAGGGTCTCTCTGTTCTAGAAAGCATTTCAGCCACCTGTCTGTCCCTGCAGCTCTCTGTGCTGGTCCTAGAGCCTGTCAGAAGGCATAAGGGAGCCATCTGATTCTAACCCTCCCTGCTACAAGGTGGAGTGGCTTTCTCACCTCCTTTGCCCCTACTTCTGGGCCCACCGCTATTATGTAAAATTATGGATCACACAGCAGCTGCCCTGATATTTACTGCAGGAGGTCAGCGCATGTCGTGCTGTTCACACACTCCACTGTTGAAGTTGCTTCCCAAGTACTCTCAGTCCTCCTGCAGCTTATCTCTGTCTGTTCATCACACAATTCCACTTCATAAAACCACCACCTCAGAATTTTTGCCCAAGGAAGCCCACTTCATATTTATCACTTGCCCGTCCTTTGGACTGCTGCCCTTGTTGTTTCTCAAAGAGCCACACAATCTGTGTCATTATATCTGTCCTTTGTAGCTGAAATTGTGCCGCGCTTATACAAAACAGGCATTTTCCTCTGACTTTTGTTCTGAGATTCAAGGTATCAGACCATCAGGCAGCTGATTGGATTTTGTCCAAGCCACCTGTCCCCTGGGACATCATCTAAAACCCTCCTGCCCTCTGACCTCCTTGAGATCCTGCAGACTAGTTTGCTCCAACAGCTAGCAGGCAGCTCAACCTTGCTCCACACTCACATACAGGAGCCTGCAGGGCTGATTTCCCAGCCCCCTGGAGCCCAGCACTGGCCTCCTATCCGGGCCTTGCCAGGAGAAGTCAGCAGAGGCACCACAGTGGCTTCTGGGATTCTGGGCTAAGACTTGAGAACAGAAGTGTCTTTTCCTCACTCTATTTGTCCACAGCCTGAGTGCGGAAAGCAACCAGGAGTGGCGGGGGCACAGAGCAAGAGGCCAGGCTTCCTGAGTTTTTGAAAGTTGCCCTCACCGGGAGCATACCATACATTTTGTACCATTATGTAAACTAGAAACTACTATCTTTGCATTTGTACCCTATTTTTAATTTATTTTATTATTTGGTACTGGGGATTGAACCGAAGGCCTTCATGCTGAGCTGCATTTGCAGTCTTTTTCTTTCATTTTGAGACAGGCTCTCATTAAGTCAGTCACCTTTCCAGATTAGGCTCAAATTTTTGATCCTCTTGTCTCTGCCTCCCAGAGTGCTGGGCTTACAGGTGCTTTCTACCAAGGCCTGGTTGTTGCAGCAACAAGGACAACCGTTACTAAGTCATTTTCAGGCTGGGCAGGGCAGAGGGCTCATGGCTCTTAAGACACTCTCTGCTTCTGCCTTGTGTTTAACTCATCCCCAAATCTCAGCGTTCACTTCTTCAGGTAGGGTTGAGGGTGTCAAGTAGGTAGAAAGCAGCTTTGATAGGACTTTGTAAAAAGCTTACATTTTCATTCACAAATTCTGTTGCACAGAGCACCCACTGGAGAATAGTAATTAGTGAAGTTTCCTATGGCCACAGCTTTTAAAATTTCTATGAATGCTCTAACTCTATGCTGGCAAGACATGGGGCAAGACTATGTGCATGGGAGTTAGACCAGGCCAGTAGCAGGAAGGACGGGAGACAGATGGACTTAGATTTTATTTGAGAAGCAAAGGTGATAGGACTCTGAGGTTTGCTGTGATAGGCATAGGAGAGAGGGCAGCCAAGGCAGGTGTGGAGTTCTGCTTGGAGGTTGCTATGATTTACTGAGATGCACAGGGCTGCAATGGTAATGCAAATAAAGGATGGAGAAGCTTTTGGAAGCTGAGGGTCTGCCCTGGGAGACAGAAGAGTAGACTGAAAAGTCTCAGCCAGGAGGATAGAAGCAGACATCCAAAGGCAATGACTGAGACTGTCCTCTTTCCAATGAAGCCAAAAGCAAGGCTTCCTTCTTCCTTTCCTTTTTATTCCACCCACACTACATTCCCACTGGTTCCCACTGACTGCATCCAGGATGGCTCTTCCCTCTTCAGTAAGTCAAGCATGTGGACATAGCCAGAACTGTGCTAAACCAATGCAATAGGTAGTGCTGACACCATACTAGCTGTCACAATGGGTGATTTCCAGACAGGTCCAAGCAGAGGACAGATCCTGAATATCCTGTCTGCTGAATGGAAGGAGCATAGAGCTACTGTAGGCACGGATGTAGATGGGTAGGAGACACAGAAGTCTACGTGATTGATTCTATTTAAGAATTAACCCATAACTGAAAGTAATACCTAATTTTTATAGAATAAAATACATTTGTGACTTTTCAAAATAAAGACCCATTTGGTATTTCATGTTTACAATGTTACTTTAGTCCCTAGTTCACATATACACTCATTCAGCAGAGATTTGTAGGTTACATGTCTTTGGTGGCAAATGTAAACTTTGGTTAAAAAGAATATTCTCTTTATACTTTATATCTTCTTAAGTAATGTTTCATTGTCTATTCATTTCATGTGTTTTTTCATTTAGTATTGAATCTGTGCATAGTCATGGATGCTTATCCAAAAATTATTTAAACCAGCATGAGTCATGTTCTGTCAACCATCTCTATTTCATCAAAAGATATGTCAGATTCACAGATTTTCAGTGAACAGTATCTGTCACCAGGAAGTTTATGGTGATAAATTAGGTCTGAGTCTTTGTCTATGATTTCAGCTCTTATCTAACATGGCCCTAAATCCTTTGATCCTCTTGGACATAGATACTTCATAGCAATTTATTGTTTTATCCATCACCCTTTCCTTTCACTGCAGTATTGGTGGACTGAGCCCAGCACCTCTGCCCTGAGCTACATCTCCAGACTATTCTTTCCTGTTTTATCTTGAGTCCAGGGCTCAATAATTCACTACATTGTTCAGGCTGGGTTCAAATTTAAAATTCTCCTCCCTCTGATTTCCAGAGTGCTGGCCTCCCAGGCATGTGCCTCCAGGCCCAGCTGCCTTATGGGCCCACTATACAGTCCAGGCCGCGTGGTGCTGGTGTTTGTGAAGAACAATCACACACAGCCAGTGCCCTCTAAACACAGGAAGTAGTTTTCTTGGCCTTCATGAAAGTAGCAAAGTTTTTGTAAAAAAAAAAAAAAAAAAAAAAAAAACCTTTTCATAATAAACCTTTCTGATTTCAAACCAATTAAAATGTGGAATGATGAAATTTTAGAGTACTGTAAAGATATATTTTCTTATATCCATGTCCATAAGTCTTAAGTAGAATTGCTTCAATTAACAGAGACAAATTATTCCTAGCCTAAGTTCACTGTCATGGATTGACAAGTGGTGGTCAGTGTGCAACACCTAGCTGAACTGAATCAGTGCGGTAGGTGTAGGAGGTCTGCCGGAAGGTTGCTGCGACGGCACAAAAGCGAAAACTGGAAAACGGAAGCTGTTTGGGAGCTGCTGTTTGAAAGCAGCTGAGAGGTGTTAGGGAGCTGACAGCGGTGCCGGTTCGGAGGACCTCGCCCTGCTAGCTTTCCTGATGAACTTGGCTGTTCTTGTGGGAGGAGAAGCTGGGGATCTCATTATCATTAAGGATGGCTATGGTTCACCTTGGGGGCGCTCTGGCCCTCGCCTTGAGGATCACTTCCTGGCTCCAGAGGGGAAGACAGTGCACTGCTCCTCCTCCTAGAAAAACCTGTAGCCCTGGCTCTCCCGACCGGGAACTCAGATTTCCTCATTGTTGGAGGAGCTTGGGACCTCACTACGGCTGAGGATGGCTATGATACTTTTGCGGGGAGCTCTGGTGCTTCCTTCAGCATCGCCGCCTGGCTCCAGTTCAGATCCTTCAGACTGCTAGCCCAGATCTTTTATCCCACTGGCACAGACTTTCTAGCTTTCACTGCTTACCAGCACAGATCTAAAAACACGCCTGCATGAGGCATACTCATGGGCTCGAGGCCTCCAGCTGGACTTGTGGGAGGCAGTGTTATGAACTCTAGTTTTCAGGTGGACTCATGTAGGACATTACTGTGGGACCGGCCCTCAGCTGGATTTTTAGTTTCTAGTGGGTAAATAGATTCCCTGTACTCTCTTTGTGTCTGTGATTCTTTGAGTGACTACTACAAATAATCTTATGAAATATGTGTCCTGTTTAAAATTGTTTCCCTTGCAAAACCCCCAACTATGACATTTACATATACACAATTAAATGTAACTAAGTCACTAACAACTTTGATCTTTTAAATGTATTACTCTCTCTTTAAGAATCATTAAAAATTTTGTCTATAATTAATTTTATCAATGCTTTATTGTCAATGTCGTTTTTTGTACTTGTTTTTATTTTATTTTATTTTATCTTATCTTATGGCCAGCTCAGCCTGCCCTGGGGGTGAGGCTGGTGCAGCAGGTGGTGCCAGGGATTGAACTTCAGTCCCTGCAGTAGACTAAGCTTCCCTAAGCAGATGCATTAGACCACTGAACCATCTTGATGGAAAAAAATGACATTAAAAATTAAGGTGACTACTGGGTACTTGCAAACACTAAGCTGTAATCCAAAGGCAAATCCAGGATTAAAAGCTGTTGGCCTTAGAAAGTGAGAAAGATTTCATGCAGCCTAAACAGTATATGGCCATGCCACATATCAGGGTTTTGAAAACAAATTGTGTGACACTCTGCATCCCTCCTACTTAACTCATTTACTGAGCTTCTTCCTACCTCCCCAGTCCTCATAATTTCAATGATTTTCTCTGTTCCACTCGCTCCTTTCCCTGCCTAACTTTCATATTCTGTGGCATCTGTGTGGAGATCCTCCACGGACCCCTACCCTACATTGTCACCTATTATCCCATTCCTACATCATTCTTTGCTCTCTGCCCTGCTCCAAACCGTTTTCTATTCTGTTCCATGACAATAATTCCTAGTGCAGATCCATTCATTGGCTAGTTTCCTGACCAATTACCATGTTCACATCTGGAGTTGGCCCTCCATGACTTTCAAGACCAAGTGTATAAGCAGGGCCTATCTGCCCAGCTATCTATACTACTGCTGATTGTAGGACAGCAAAGTGGTGGCTGGGGAGCTGCAGTGGTGACCCACGTTGGACTCCATCATGGAAGGCAAGAGGCAAGGCTGGCCACTGCTGTCATGGTGAGGGTCAGTGATGGGCAACTCTTAGAGCTTTCTGGCCTCGGCAAGGAGAAGGGCCATAGTGTTGACCAGCAAGGGGGCAGTCTGGCCTTCACCCTCCTGGCAATAGGGAAACACTTATGGACCTTTAGCAGAGGCTAAATGATGACACAGCAGCCAGAAACAAGCAGAAGCCGCCAGAGTGTGGATGTCTGACAGGAAGGGTGGGCGCCATTTCAGAGGCTGCTTCAGCTATGATTGGAGATATGAGCAAGAGGGGTGAGTGTCGTTGTACAAAAGCACAATTCCTAAGAAAGGCAGCAGCAAACAAAGTATGGCAACTCTAGCTCAGAGTGAATATCCCAAGAATAACCTCTGCTGGCCTGCTATGTCTACAAGAGATTGCAGTAAATTGGGCAACAGGGAGACATCCCATTGAGCAAGATTTTAATTATAATGATTCATGTGAACTGGCAGGATGCAAATTTGTGGAGTGTTCACACTGCACCCATACCAGAGCACATGGAAAAGCTCCATCCAGGCATCCTCAGGCCCAGCTGCTGCCTCCAGTTGCAGCCTTGCTGGCAGGGCCTTCTTGCTGGCAGGGCCTTCCACCAAGATTCCTCCCAGAAATTCCAGGACTATAAGATACCGGGGCAGCTGTGCAAGTGAGTGTCACAAAAAAAAAAAAAAAAAAAAAAAAAAAAAAAAAAAAAAAAAAAAAAAAAAAAAAAAAAAAAAAAAAAAAAAAAAAAAAAAAAAAAAAAAAAAAAAAAAAAAAAAAAAAAAAAGGAGGTACTTCCAGTGCTGCTTCAGAAAATGCCAAGGAGGGAGGGTTAAGCGTGTTTGAGGCAAGGCAGGGGAGGATGATTCGCGGGTCATTCATGGCAACGTGTCTTTTATTGTGATAAATTCTGTTTCAAAAAGTTTCTTAGTATAAATATTTACTGTATGTTGTGATCACTCCTTATAGCAAATATACTAAGGAAACTACCTGGCAGGATAGGAGGTGCCTGTGACCCACAGAGGGACCCCTTCTGAGTACCCTCAGTTCAGGAGTCAGGATAAGGAAGTGTTTCCGAGGAGGAGCCCTCACTCCAGCAGACACTTGGGAGAGGAAGAGCAGCACAGTGTGAGGAGATTTGGATTTGCAGCCCAGTGGAATCTTTATAGAAATGACTAAAAGAAAAGGAGAGGCAGGATGGAGGAGATGGCTCCATCTCGAAGGTGGAGTGGGGAAGGCCGGGAGGACAGGGCTTTCCACTTGGGAAGATGCCTAAATCTAGTTTCTTTGCAAGGGCCATGGAAAGCAGCATGTGCAGGGTTCTTCCTGGGTGCCAGCACTGCAGAAAACTGCAGCAGCTGCACAGCTGGCCATGAGGGGGCGGCAAAGAAGCTCAGCAAGTTTCCCCTCAGGCGCACCTTTCCTGAGCAGAGGTCTGACCTCAACATCCACAGAGGCAGACTTAAGGTGTCTGCTGGGCTGGAGAAAGGCAGAAAAAAAGACAAAGTGATTCTAAGAAAAAAACAATCTTTCATTTTGCTCAAGAGTTGCCCATGCTTCCTTGCCTCCTCTTGAAGAGGTCAGAGCCCCAAAGGGCATCCATATTCAGCAGAACACGAGGTGCCGTGCCCAAGAGCTGGAAGCCTTAAGCCCACAGCTGTACATGTTGAGTGTCACCATAATTATGAAAAGGTAAGGGGTCCCACTGCAAATTACATGCCTCCTCATATGAGAGTGGTGTTCAGATGTCATTTTCCAGATGAAATGCAGTCTTTCCAAGAGGACAGACCATGTCTTTGCTGAATATGGAAAGCCTAGAGTCACAAGCCAGTGACAGACTGAGTAGTACCTTCCCAGGGCAGAATCATGCAACATGTTTTTAACAGCACCCTGGATCAGTGGAAAACAGAAAGTGTCTTTTTCTTAACTTTTTCTGCTTTCTCACCTAACTTCTTCCTATCAAAGGCCACTTACCACTAACTGTGACAGACAACAGCCGGGCCATTCAGATCATAGGAGAGGTGCACCTTCGACACACTCCCTAGACTCTCTCCTTCCACTTGACCCCTTGCCAGCCTTCACCCATTTCTGGGTGAAGTGCCCTCACTCCTCGCTTCTCTCTGCCACATCCCATGGCTCATTCTGCAACTGCCCTATACTGAGGACCTGTCTACACTTGCTGATATACTGTTAAATGTGCACATCTTGTCTATTTTCTCTTTCTCCACCACAATATAAGTCCCAGGCAGGATTTCACACTGCCTTGCTCTTTGCTGTGTCCCCAGAGTCTAGACCCATGACTGACAATAAACAGAGGTCAAATGACAGGTACAGCACAATAAGATAGGACAACCACATCATGACAGCAGACACTGAGATACAGCTGACCAGGCATGTAGGACTCACCAAAGTGCTGAATGTTGCTCATTGGGTTCCTGGTCACAAAATAGAGAATAGAGCTAAAAAACTAGGATGTCAGAGGCTAACAGTGGGATGGTATGTTTCTATCCACCCTTTCTCCTCAGTGCACAGATGGAAATGTTTTAATTGCTCACCAGATAGTCAAACTGCATCTAAATAAATTGCTGACAAATCTGCCAAGTACAGACCTTTCTGCCTGGAAGGAATGCAAGACAGCTAATACATACAGGTATAAATACACACAGTGCACACCAGTTTAAAAGCAATACTGCTAGAATAAAAACTGTATTTGAAATTTATTTTAATAACATCTTTTTATGGAAGTCTAATTTTGTTCTGCAAAGGAGATAAAATTTTAGTTCCTGGTAAAATGAACTTGCTTCAATTTCTTTGTTCCCACTGCCAATATACTAGAAAATCTAGTAACTACCCTAGAGTTAAGATTGCAAAATTTTTTCCTAAATTAAGTGAATATAAGTCTAACTTATATTTAGTGTGTCACATTTTACAAAGCCAAAGAAAAAGAATTTTAGGCTTGGAATCAGGCATGGAAGGGTTTCAGTTTCAACTCAGCTGAGCTTTCAGGACGGGAAGAACTGGGCCCGGATACTTAGGAACAAGTACTCATATAGCTACAGGGTCTGGTAGACACACAGTGCATATCCAGACTCCAAAACGTTGTCTGATATTCTATGCTTTTCTAGTCACAAAAAAAACCCATAATTTAAAGCCAGCCTACCTAAACATGATATTATGAAACTCTTTTAAAGGAATCATAACACTAGTATTATAATACAAAAAACTATAAACAGCAACATCAACCATCAATAACTCCTCCTCCAAAACAATGCCATCTACACAACTTTATGTTATATGTTATGTAAGACATGCGCTGTGCTCACATACTGTTATTTCCTGCACATTCACAGAAAACTTTTAAGATAGCACACAAAACTTGGTAAACAACTCAGAGCTGGGTGTAGTATTGCACTCCTATAATCCCAGAACTTGAGAGGCTGAGGCAGGAAGATGGGTGCGAGTTCAAGACCAGCCTGGGCTACAAAAGTGAGCTCAAGGCCAGTCTGAACTGCATAGAGAGACCTTGTCTCAAAAAGACAAAAAAACAAAAATGACAAGAACAATAACAACCAAGAAAAAAAAAAAAAACCTTCAGAACCACATAATTACCTTTTTTTTTTTTTTCCTTCTGAGGACTGAACCCAGGGCTTCCAGCTTGCTAGGCAAGTATTCTACCACTGAGCCAAATCCCAGCCCAAAACTACATAATTATCAAGAGACTTTTACAAGGGGCTGTAGAACCATAGCCTTGTCCCAAATAAATTATCGTTTTCTACAGATTCAAAAAGCTTAAAGCCTAGCTCTTCTGTTTTGGGAGGTGATGCTTGTACATGTTTTCCCAACTCAGGTCCAGTGGGTTCACATGGAACAGGGTGAGAATGGGAGGAAAGACTTGCCTCAGGCTCCAGGGGCCTCAGATGCTATGCAGGAGCACGCTGGCTGCTAAGAGCTGTGGCCTGCTCCTTGGGGAACCCCAGCTTCCCTCTCACCTGCTAAAGAATAGAAGGACAACAGGTGCCAGGTAAGGACAGGACAAGTTCTCAAAGGGCTGGCAAGGGCTACAGCTCTGGGGTGTCATGAGAGGAAAGTGTTGAGGACCAAGCCTGTGCACTTTACCCATCTTTCTCCTCCTGTAGCCACCACTGAATCTTCAGGTAAGTGTAAACACACACACACACACACACACACACGGATACCTATGTGTAGTTGAACGTCTCTATTTATGGATTCTATACCTGTGAACATGCCAACTCTCTAGAAGTCTTTGTAGCACCCAAATTAACACCACATTGCCTTTGCTTACTTTGGACTTGCATAGCAGGCTATAGATCAGAAGCTCCATGAGGTCAGCTAAGGCCATGCTCCGCCTTCCACTCTCCCCTCACGCTGCAAACAATGGTCTTCTTGGTGGTCCAGTTGGTGCTATGCTTTTTGCGTATGGTGCCTTCTGTTGGTAATGTTACTGTTTGCAAAGGCCTCCCAGGGTTGTGCGCAGACATCGACTGGTGTTCTCTGCTGCAGGGCTGCTGTGATGTGCAGGACTGCACTGAAGAGATGTGCTTCCTGAGGCACTGTGCACTAGAGATGGCTCTTCAGCCTACTGCAAGAGGACAGATTACAAGAGTGCCACTGGTGTAGTGATAGCAGTGATAGTGATAGTGATAGTGATAGTGATAGTGATAGTGATAGTGATAGTGATAGTGATAGTGATAGTGATAGTGATGGCTGTATGGACTCCTTGGTAGTGGATCAACACTTTGTACCCAATAAGATTTTTAAACAGAAACACACATAACATAAAATTACAAATTAATCAGTAGATGAAAATGTGACCAGAGGCTCCCAGGAATTTTACCCAACACTTTTTTTTCCCCAGGAGCAGAGATCATCAGTACTGACTAATTTAGTATTTTGGATGACTTTACAAGACAAATACCTTGAACAACAAGAATCTCCTGTATGGATACATAGATAGGCACACATTTTCACACATACATGTGCACATGCCTGTATGCACGAACACGCAAGCATGTGTGGGAGGGCAAGGCACATGGGGGTCTTGAGTTCCTTGAAGGAATTTGTGGCTTAAGATGCTGTAGAGTGTGAAGTCAGGAATTCTCAGGAGATGAGAAGGGAAGACTGAAAGGGATGTGTAGGAGCTGTGCAGGCATCCCTCACCCATGCTCCAACTCACATCAAGCGCGCATCAGCTGGCCACCCTAAATGGTGATGCTTCCAGTAGGCTTGATGGATCTGTCATCTTTCTTACAATACTCTGACTTTGTCAGGTCAGTGAGAGTTTCAGACTATATGGGCTTGTTTCCTCTAATGCAGCTAAATATAGTAGTAATATTTTTCTCAAATTTTTGATACGCTAAATATTTTAAGTGTTACTAATTACTTAACCCAAAGTAATTCATATTAACAAATGTTAAGTGCTGATATTTTAAGCAAAACTCTCATCCTTTGCATATATACCCCTGCTAGTTTGCAGTGCTCTTGTCAACACTGGGGAGCTGTGTTACCATACAGCTCTGTAGTCTCCATAGCAACACATTCCATTGCCTAGGTGACAGTGATCTTATGATGTCACCAATGAGCTAAACTAACTTAGAAAACACAGACAATTACTTCTGGGTCCGCTCACATCTTAAAGTTGTCTCTAAGTCTTCTAGGATTAAAGAGCCAAGTGTGGAGTGTGGGAGGCCGTTTCACAAACATCCTGCTCAGCTTTCACCTGTCAGAACGTCCTCTACCTTGAGGGCATTTACAAGCACTTGCCAATGTAACTGTTCTCTGATTGGAGTTTTCTTTTTTTTTTTTTTTTTTTTTTTTTAATTTTCTTCTTTTTATTGCATTTAATAAGAAATAACAATGTGACAGTTTCAAAGCACGATAGTAATACATTTCCAGTATCGATACAATGCATATGGTTGTCCTCCTAGTAGTTATACAGGGCACAGGATATAGACACGATAATTTTTCTAATCATTATCGGTACAAAAACATTTCTTCTCATTGAACTAAGAGAAAGTAGTTGTGTGACTCATCCAGATGGCTGACACTGACAACAGTTCTACAAAGCACTGTCCATAGGTTCAAGGTAAACCCTGAGGGAATTTGACTGACCTTGGGAGATACAAAAGCTCCATGTTTTGTTACAGGACTTGCTTTAACTTCCCTTAGTCACCCAGCAGAAGAGTTTAACCATGAGGCATAAAAAGTAAAGCTAGATTAGTATGTTGAGCTGTAAAAGGCTTAAATCAACAGCTTCCATCATTGTCTGATTGGAGTTTTCCACCTGCAGAGCAGATGCCAAAGTAAAGATACGGCATGTAGGAAAAACAAGCAACAGCTGTATGATGACTTGGATGGACCCTGAGGGAAAGTATCCAGGAATATTGTCACCTACCCAGGCCTAAGGGACAACTCAGGAAAAAAGTGACAAGGTATATGAACCACCCCAGCAGCCTTTTTCTCAGATCAAGTGGTTGACAAAACCCATGGCCAGAGCCATCAGTCATCTCCTGGGGCAGCCCTGTTCCTATCAGTTGCCTTCCCTCTCAGAAGATGTCACACTAGGACAAGTGTAGGAAAGGGATGGCCACCAGAAGGGAGGGGACTGTAAAGGACACATCACATCAGAATCCTGGAAGTGCAAAGGAGATTCTCCATCCTATGGTCTTTCTCAATTCCCTTCAAACAGAATGGAGCTCTGACTCAAAAGTATACAATTAATGTATGTTCAAAGTCAACTATTTTTACAGAAGATGGACATGTCATTGAGCTGCCTGTGTACAGTTGGAAGTAGAATTACCCAGAATTCCACCTGGAGCGAACTCATGGGTCATTCAAGTGCCAGGTCTCATCAAGGAAGGAGGAAGCAGCCATGGCAGCTACTTCTTTGAAATCTTTAGTACTTGTACAACAAAATAAAAACAAATTTAAACTGCTATGATAAAGGAAAAGTAATTTGAGAGTAAGATAAGAAAATATAAGAAGTCATAAAATCAGAATCTGAAATAGGCCCCACATTCCCTTTGAAGTTCATAATGAATAGCTAGAAATCTCTGAGGGTTAGCAAGGGAGGCAGGTGCACCCCATCTGCTGTCATTTGCCACAGAACCCAGGGGTGAGGCAAAGATGTGGCTACTCCCCTGCTAGTAACATGGAGTGTGAGTCTCTCCCAAAGGGTCTCTGCTTCACTGACTCTTTCCAGTGGTCAGGGCAGCCCAAGAAGCCAGAAGCACCAGGAGCTGACTGCCCAGACGAGACACACACAGTCAGGATGTCACTTTCTGGGCTATGTAACCAACCTCCTTGGTAGAGATGGTCACCAGATTCTGAGTCATGGTCTGTTATGCATGCTGGTTTCTTCCCTTTGTTGTTGCCTTGCACCCCTTGCTCTGGAGTCTCCAGCTCCAGGGCCAACTTCAGCTACTGTCTGGGGGCTCCACAGTCTCTGTTTTGTTTTCTGTTTGTGTATGTACTTGTGAAACAACCTAATATAAAAGATCTCAAGTTACAATGCCGTTAAGTTCCCTAGGAAAAGGCGTGTTAGTCTGAAGGTGTTCCTAAGAACCTCACTCTGACTATGCCACCAGTCCTGGGCACTGCACTATTTAATATCTAAACAACAGTAAACTCTGAGCAATTGCACTTGCAAAAAGCACCCTAGCTGTCATTGCTATGGGAACATTAATTTTGGAACATATAATGATTCCACTTTACATATTCTTTAAAAATGTTGTCAGGACTAATGCCAGTTCCTAATCTGCAATCTGTTGATCCCTGCACATTTCTATAAAATCTGCCAGTACCCAACAGGTAAGATGCCAGGGCCAAGAGACATCATGGCCTAATTCGAGTATGATTTCCACGTGTTCTTTTTGGAATGACTGGGCCCATAAATATGCAGACCAGAAGTGGGACGTTAAGGCCAGCCTGTACTTCCAGCCATGTTGTACGTGACAACACAGCAAGAAACACTAGTTACTCAGGAGGAGGGAAAACAACAGGACACAACTTTCATCCTGCCACCCGGCTCCTGCTGTGCCGGCCTCAGTGAATGATAAACTTTCATTTATATTGATTGTGGCACTGGGTTAAGAGATTGTGTAAAGCAATAAACAAAACAAAGCAAAGCGCTCATTCCTTTTAGTGAGCAATTATTGGCAACTCTGTCTTTTCTACACAGCATCGTACAAATTAATTTTTACTTGTTCTGTGGGTTGTAGCCCACCAAATTGCCATTGCAATAAATCAAAGCCCAAGTTCCTCTGCTCACATACTCAGTCCACTTCCCTCTCCCCTCCATCCTCCCCTCACCTTCAATTCTGTGGGCCTTCTCAGTGGCAGGCAGCAGGAAATCGATGGCAAGTCATGTACATGGATGGAATTTAGGACTTCTCTCAAGAAATCTTGAGATCAAGTGCCTATAGGATTAGTGAATTCAGTATCTCAGATATATCCAGATCCATATCAGCTTCTCTACAACTCCTTGACATTTCTTCCACTGTGGCAAGAATGGTAGCAGTGTCTCCCAGGACTGCTGCTTGGATGCAGGTTCAGACACAGAAAAAGAGAGGCTCATTCCTCCACTCCTGAGCCTTCCACACTTTGGAGGAAACCCTCCCCTACTAGTCTTTCCAGCCCCCACCCCCACCCCTGCCCCAGGACACCTGCTCCTGCCTCAGAGCCTGACCATAACTAACTCCAATCAACTCTAATTGAACCTTGGGATAGAAGGTATCCACTCACAGTAAAATCATAAACAAAGCCCAGGCTTTGCTAGAGCCACAGAAGCAGAGAGAGAAAGAGAGTGCATGGTGTTGATGGGTCTGTGGCTCAGCCAGATGCCGCCATCCCCTCAGACACATCCACAGAGGCGGAACCCTATTGCTTGGCTCCAAGGCAGAGGCAGAGCCAATTTAGCATGAACACTTTGGCCTCTACAATTGTAGATTAGTGTGCTGAAAGGGTTAAGAAGAGGACTTAGCAAAAACGGAAAAGTTAACAGATGTCCTCCGTGCCATTTTGATGACATAGACAGAAAGCTGGGCCTTGGTGAGCACCCCCCAGTCAGTGCTGTCTGCAGCCTTCCTGCAATGCACCCTTCCTGAGCTCCTCCAGGTCAAGGCTGCCCCCCCACCTTGCAAGCTCAGTCTAAAATGATGTACTCCATGCTCTGCTCTGGATACACTTGTCCCTATTCTTTATGCCAAGATCCCTACCATGGGTAGGCCTGAACATAGGGCCTGGAGTTTCTCATCCCCAGGAAATACAAGATGCCCAGTAAAATTAATTCACCTAATATTCTAAAAAGAAAAATCACGTTATAATCTATCAATTCCAAGGTAATGTTATAAAGTAAAGAGCAAATAAAGCAAACTTGAATACCACATATTAGAAGCCATAGGAAATTTTGAATTACAATGGTCTCATGAATAGAATTCTCTAGAAGGCTAGATTAAACATATTGTGTTCCTTTTTAATGGATTTTATTTTATTTAAGAGTTAGGTTCACAGCAAAGTTAAGTGCAAAGTACAGAGAATTTCCATATGTGCCCCTCTCCACCCACACAGAACGTATTCTTAAGTTACCAGAAGTCTTCCAAAATATGGATAATTTAATATAATATATATTTTTAGGATTTTTTTTAAAAAGTGAAGAGAGTGTTTGGGTTTATTTTCCATTTAGCCTATACCTCAAACCACTGTTTAATTTCTACTAAGCTGAGATTTAATTTTATAGCACTTAAGTGATTATAAAGGAGTCAAAGAAATTCTCCTTCCCAAACAATAATTATTATTTTAGTGGCCAAATGAGATTTACAACTCTTTTCATAGAACTGCTTAAATGACAAACTGACTTTGTACTTAAATTATGTACCTTTTATATAACAGATTTAAGTATTCTGATATATATATATATATATACATATATATATATACATACATATATATATAATCTTGTAATACTCAATCTTAAAATATGTAAGCATATTTATTTGCATTTAAAACCACTCTGTGTTTAAAAGTATTAAGACAAATTCCAGGTGAACTGCCAGCCATACTTCGTGTGCACTTACCCCATGTGGGGCCCCCGTTGGGAACAGGCAGAGCTAGTCCATAAGGACCTTGTATGCCCTTTCAAAGACTTTGAGTGAGAGAGAAGCATAGAAAAAGCTGTGAGCTGAAGAGTGAGATCTGACTCACAGAGTACCCGGACCACTTTGTTGAGGTCAGGCAGCAAGAAGAGAGGACCAAGAGGAGCAGCAGAAGGATTGACCCCCAGTCCTTAGCCATGGACACAATATATGAGAAGCAGAAAAGTGTTAGACACACCGAAAATGGAGAGTTCACTGGATTTTCTGAATGAATCTCATAGGATGTGAGAAAGAAGAGTCAAAGATAACTTCAATATTTTTGGCCTAAACAGTCAAACAAAAGCAATTGTCATCAGCTAAGGTAGAGAAGAGTGAAAAGCAACAGTTCTTGGGGTAAAAGGGTTTTAGAGCTCTGATTTCGATTTTCAAATTTGAGGTATCTGCTGGCATCCAAGGAGATGTCAGGCAGGCAGGTGTACAAGGCTGGAGGTCAGAACAAAAGTCTGGAATAGATACACTTGGCAGTTGCTACTGGGCAGTTTTACTAAGTTCAGCAGCATGGGTATAATTGTTGCATTGGGAGAGTTGAGAATGGTGAGAGAAATGTCTGCAGCAGACAAAAGCCATCATGAATATGAGGAGTTTGGATGGGCACCAGGGAAGGGGCATCTCAGCACCAGGGAAGGCAGGTGCTATGGCTCCAGCAAGCAAGCAGAGACCAGGGAAGTGAGAGCTAAAGCTCAGGCTTGAGACTGAGAAGGCTGAGGCCAGTCAGTGATGGGGGTAAGAGTCTGAACGGAGGGAAGCCTGGTGGACAGAACATACAGGCATGGAGTTGGGGTACACTTTTCCACTGTTGGTGGGAGTGTAGACTGGCACAGTCACTGTGAAACTCAGTGTGGAGACTCCTTAAAAAACTAGGATTAGAGGTCCCATTCCACCTGACTATTTCCCTTTTGGGTATCTTCCCAGAAGAATTAAAAACATAATACCACAGTGGTATATGTGCACTGAGGTTCATATCAGCACAATTTGTAACAGCTAAATCTTGGAAACAACACAAATGCCAATCAACCAAGGAATGGATTAAAAAGCTGTGGTATTTTTGTACAATAGACTGCTATTTAGCCATAAAGAAAGCTACGCTTGAAATTTTTATAGGTAAAAGTTCACAACGTGAGACCATATTCATAAGCAAAATAAATCAAATTCACATGTGCAAACATGACATTGTCTCCCTGATATGAGAAACGGAAAGAGTAATTAAGTTCTAAAGTGCACAATAGTTATTGTGAAAAAAAGAAGAAATTGTACAAAGGAAAAAGAAACTAGGAAAAGGAAAAGAAAGTGGAAAAGATACTAAAGTAAGTGGAAAAATACAAGTCAGTTATACTGTTAATGTCTCTTGGTTCATTAAAAAGGAAAGTTTATGTGCCAGGAAGACAGCTGAGGAACTGAAGTGCCTGCTTAGGCAAGTACAGGGACTGAGGTTCAATCCCCAGCACCACATACTGCGCCAGCTCCAGCCCCAGGATGGGCTGAACTGGCCACAGGAAAAAGAAAGAAAGAAAGAAAGAAAGAAAAAGAAAGAAAGTTTGTGCTAACATCAATTGAATAAATTTTTTATTCCTATGTCTTTTACTCTACTTTAAAGATAACAACATGTAATGTCTTACCTATTGTTATTGTCCTATGATTTTGTCATTTTTTTTAACCTTTTACCACAAAAAAAAGAGAAACCTGGAACAATACATAACATTTTTTGGTGGCAGAAAGTGCCATGAAATTTCTGAAGTGAGACAATGGTGAAGGAGGCGGTACTTGACCTGAACCCCTTGACAGCTGAAGGAGTCCTGGGGATATGCAGAGTTGGGCACTATCCATGCAGAAAGAACAACATCTGCAGAGGTGCTAGCAAGTGTGACACACTCCACTTGCTGCTTGGTGACAATGTCCATCTGAAGAAGTGGGTGTAGGTTATGCCTCTTAGTTTTTGAAAAGAGGTGTAGAGGGAATAACATTTAATGTAGGAGGTCAGGGTGCGGGGTAAATAAAGCCAGCTCCGAGAGCAGAAGAAGGTGAAATTTCACACATCAAGTGTATGGAGAAGAAAGGTCGGCGGTTGAATAGAACAGAACCATTTCTTCTAAGAAGGAAAGACTGAGAAAATTCTGCTTCAAAGCTCTCATGCAGACTCCTTGCACACATTCTGCAGAGAACCAGTGTCAGCCTGAACCATTAGGATGAGCTGCCATATGCAGGCTCTACATTTCAAGGGTATGCAGATGTTATAGTTATAAAGTTATATAGGTTTATAACTATTATAATGCACCCCCAAAGTCTCCTGTACTTAGTGGGGGATTTTGGAAGATGAATCAAAGGGAGATTGATCTATTGGTGAATTTGCATCTGACTGCAACCAGAAAGTGGGTGCTGGATGGAGGAAAGTTACTGTGTATAAGCTAAAAGGGTAGGCTTGTGTCCTTGGTCCCTTTCTCTGTCTTTTTATTCAACTCTCTCTGCTTTCTAATTCCCATGACCTAAGCCATTTTCCTCCACCAGGCCCTTCCATCATGTTTATGACCATGCACTGACACCCTTGATACCCTGAATCAAAGCAAACTTTTCCACCTTTTAAGTTACGGATGTCAGGTATTTTGTGCCAGTAACATAAAGGTGAATAACAAATATCCTTCCCTGCTGTTGCTTGGTATTTGATCTACTACTTTGTGTGTTTAGTCCTGTTCATAATTTTAGAGTTGAGCTTGTAAATTTATCTAAAATGAACTCTGTACTTTACATGTATGGAGGTACCTGGGCTTGTGCGAAAGACTAAGAATTGAAGCCTAGAGATTTTCAATATATGTCATGACTAGGTTATTATTACCTGTATCCAAGTAGCCTGAGATAGGCTAGATCTGACTAGAATTACTGACACCAATTTTGAGGTTTTAATCTCCTTCATATACAGTGGTACTTTGGTCCACGACTTAATTTGTTCCATGATTCTGCAAAAGATGGGCACAGCTGTGTTCATCACTTGATGTGAAGTTCCCAAATAGGAGAAAAGTTCTACTAAATATTTCTGTTCATGGGCCAAACTGTTTTAAAGAAGTGTTCGTAAACTGAGATATTATTATAATTTGCTATTCGTAATATTTCAGGGAGGTACAACAAATATTTGGGTTCCCACTTCATAGATGAGACACAAAAATTGACTGAAAAGGGATCACAAATATAAATAGAAAATTTATTAGAAGGCAGGAGCTGGGGAGATAGCTCAGTAGAATAAACGCTTGCCTGGCAAGTGCTAGGGCTGGAGTTCAATCCCCAGTTCTAGGAAAAAAAAATTAGAAAGCACCTAGAGAAACTTGAATAAATGAATCTTAGGGACACAGGGCCAACAAAAGAGTTCTTGGTTTGGCACCAAGCCTTACCTATTAAGAACAAAACTAATGCACTGGGCCTCATCATCCATGGTCTATAAGTATCCCCCAAAGTTCACGTACTGGAAACTGAGCCCCAGGGCTAACATGCTATATATGAGACCAAAATAATAGGTGACTAGGGCCTGAGGGCTCTTTTACAAAAATAAATTAAGGCCATTATTTGTAGGTAGGCCAGCTGTAAAAGAACGAGTTTAACTCTCTCTTGACTACTTCCCTCTTGTATTCTTCCTGATTCTCCTGTTCTGCACCATGGAAACAATATCACAGAGGTCCTTGCCATTACTAAAAGCTGGGAAGGTTGTGGGAAGACAGGTGAAGAGAGGTTGGATTTGACCAGTGCCTGCCGGATTCATGTGGTGCAGCAGCGTGCTTAGGTCTACGCATATGTGCAGTTAGTATATATTAATACAAAATGAAATAGTCATTTTAAAATGACTCTAATTCAATGGTCTTAGACTTGCCTGCCTCCAGAATAATAAGCCAAATAAATTTCTGTTCCTTATTGATTAACCACTTTGAGGTACTCTACTATAGCAGTAGAAAAATGGATAAAGGCATAATCAAAACTAAATCATGCTCTGCAAAAGACTCTGAAGAGGAAAAGATTGAGAAAAAAATATCTGTAAACCGCATCACCAAGAAGGGTCTTATATCTAAAATAAGTAAGAAGATTCAAAGTTCAAGGTAAGAAAGTATATATAAAACATTGAACCATCATTTGACTGAAGAGGACAAGAGATGGCAAATACACATATGGAAAGATGTTCAATACCATTGACCATCAGAAAGGATGATTAAAAGCACAGTGCGACACCACTACACACCCATTAAGAGGGCTAGGAAGAAAAGCAACAATAACGCTGCATTCCAGCGAAGATGTAGACTCTAGTTCACTCATGCATTGCTGATGGGAATATCTAATGGTATAGTCACTCTAGAAGCCAGCTTGCAGTGTCTTCCAAAACAAGGCATGAACTTATCAAATGACACCAGACCCCCACTCCAATGCAGCCAGGCCAGAGAAATGAATGTTTACTTTTGAATAGAAACCTGAACGCCAATGTTTGTAGCAGCTTTACTTGTAATAAAAAGAATGAATAGGAATAATACAAATGTCCTTCCATGGGCAATGGTTGAATCAAATGTGTACAGAACCATGGGGTGTACTTTACAGTAAACAGCTTGCATAACAT
Source organism: Myocastor coypus (assembly GCA_004027025.1). NCBI lineage: Eukaryota > Metazoa > Chordata > Mammalia > Rodentia > Myocastoridae > Myocastor > Myocastor coypus. The sequence continues at coordinate 66,711 of PVJA010000881.1, read as the reverse complement.
TCCAGAGTTATCCAGAGTGAAAAAAAGACTGCGTACTGTAGCACAACCATGAAATATCCTTAGAAAGACAAAGTAATGGAGATGGGAACTGAGATGCAGAGGACTGGTATCAGAGAATGAGAAATGGCACAGGCATCTGCTATGGCTATCAAAAGGTAATGACTGGAACTTAGTTTGAGAACTACATCATCCTCCACTATGGTGGTGAAATCCTCCCATGTGGTGGAATTTCCTGGAACTCTGAACATGCACACAAGGGAGTGCAAGGTGAACTGGGAAACCTGAGCAAGGCAGATGAACTGTAGCAATACCCGAATCCTGCCTGCCATGTTAGACTATTGTAGTTATGTAGTAGTCTACCACTGGGGCAAGGGTAAACAGAGCTCTATTTTTTTTTTTTTTGCAATTGCATGGAATTCATATTGCCTAATAAATATTTTAAAATGATATTGAATAATGTGTTTGTTTATCTAAAGAGGGAAAGCTCCTGAGACAACAGTATCCCAGGTATTTTCTGTCCTTGGTTTCTGCCAAGGGTTTCAGGTCCCTGGCCAAGTAGGATGAGTGAAGATAGTGACAGATTGCTGGTGGTGTCATCTCTGATTTGTTCTTCAGATGAGTCTCCCAGTATGCAGGACCTGTTGACTGATAGAACCACTTACCATAGAAAGTCACCCAAGTGTGGCTTGGAGCTGTAAACCGTCCCTTCTTATTTCACAAAAGGCACTCTCATTCTATCATGTGAATCCAGATATTGAAGTATCCTTCAGTTCTGAGAAAGTGCTATTTTGACTTCTTCTTGGGTGTTTGTGTCAATGCCTACATTCTCAAAGACAAAGGTTGTGTTATAAATGGAAAATTCAAACAAAAAAATTAACTGACCTTTTAAAAACTTTTTATTATTATTTAAAAAATATTTTATTTATTTGATATAGGGTCTCACTATGTAGCTTGGACTCATAGCAATCCATGTCTCAGCCTCCAGAGTGCTGAGATTACAGGCGTGTGCCACCATGCCCAGTTTCAGTGGTTGGCATGGCATGCCCAGGTGGTTCCAGGACCAGCTCAGTATGCAGTACTAGATATTGAACCCAGGTCCTGAACTTGCCAGGCAGGTGCTTAGGCCATAGTGATATCTCCCCAGCCTCATCAATCTTTTTATAGTATTTAGATTTTGCCCGTTATTTTGAATTCTCAGGATCAAGCCCAGGTCTTTGGAAATGCCACATAAGGCCCCCTCTCAAATGTAGTTCCAGGATCACTCCCCATGTTTTATGTTTTAGCCATAAAAATGCCTGGACAGTCATCTGAAGAGGCCAAGCCCCATGCCACAGGCCTTTTATTTCTTTTTTTTTTTTTTTTGGTCTTTTTGAGACAGGGTCTCGCTATGCAGTTCAGGCTGGCCTTGAGCTCACTTTCTGTAGCCCAGGCTGGTCTCAAACTCGCACCAATCCTCCTGCCTCAGCCTCCCGAGTGCTGGGATTACAGACATGAGCCACCACGCCCGGCTGGACCTTTTATTTCTGTGTACACAAACACCTCCAAGTCTTCTTGGCCACCTTCCTACAACATCAGAACATCCATGTTGATAGCTAGGTCCTTGGTCAGATGATTTTCCCAGCCTCTCTTGCAGCTGAAACGTGCAGCCAATGAGCTAAGAGTAAAAATAATTCCCACATCATTCTGGGCTGTTCCTATAAAGGTAAAGCTACATATTTCCTTTTTTAAAAAACAGGGTTTTACTATGTATTTGGGCTGATCCTGAACTTATTCTATAGCCCAGGTTGGCCTGGGTCTTGTAGTGATCCTCCAAAGTGCTGGCGTTACAGGTAGGCACCACCATATTCCATTTATTTTCAGATATTTATTCAATATGTTTTCTCTTCTATAGAAATGACTTGAGGACAAGAACACAATTAATGCATATCTAGCATAAGCTCAATAAGTGATTGTTGAATAAATCAAATTATGTGAACTGCCATTGGACCACCTGATTTACAAAAAGGTACAACAAATTTTAAAGTAGACAAATGAGCATTTTCAGAAAGCATCAAAAGTGAATGTATTTAACCACACTCAGCTGATAATACAGAAAATGGGTGAATAATTCATGCCATAGCATGCTGAATGAACTGAAAACAAAAAGCTGGTTGGAAGAAGGCAGAGGAACTTTGTCTTGTAAGAATCAGAACTGAGGGGCTCCCTAATCGTCTAGAATCTGCTTAGTGTTATATCTGTAATTAGATGTGTACATGATACGAACTCCAGGGATCCTCTGGATTCTCCATTTAAGGTCCCGGTCAATTGTGGCCACAACGTAACACTGTACTAAGTTACTCTCTGCACGAAGCAGTCATCTGCATAGGTCCCTTTGTGTGTGCAAGGTAATTGTTCAAACTGTGGATCCTTGGCAATCCTTAGGGCCGCTCGATACTTCTGTCCCTATTTCTCAGTTCCTGCCATTACGCAATCAGTTCTCCAAGGGGTACACTTGGCACACAGATGGTCTGTCATCAATTGTGCCAAGTCAAGTTTGTCTTTGATGGAAAAGTTGATGAAACTGGTATCAATCAGGATATGATAAGGTGGGCCCCGCTGGGTATTTTTTTTGTAGTTTTTTTTTAAACTATAGTTATCTTACATATTTTCGTCATCAGATCAGTTTACATTAATAGATATAAGTATATAAGATTGATCAAAACAATTAACCATTAACACTTTCTATAAACATTAATTTTTTTTAACCAGCCGAGTATTATATTGGAAGAATACACAGGAAGGATGTTGGGGAACTTCTCTTTCCTTTGGAACACTGGGGCCTTTCTTTTCATCCTTTTTAGGTTTCAGTCTATCCTTTGCTGTGAGTCCCTCATCTCTGAGACTAAGTATTCACTTCATGGTTGCATACTTTCTTTTGTTTCCCCATGTTCATGCCATTGTCTTGGTTCTTCCAGAATCATCCAGTTAACTGACCTTTAAACATTTACAAATTTGGAGTTAATTTGGAACTCCTAGCCATGAAATCGAGAGCACCCTAAGTTCATGCTCTGCTCACACACAGGCCAAGCTTCCAGCCATCAGCAATTAGAATACAGTACCCAACCCAAGAGTAGTCACACTTTCCATACAATCCCACCCACTGTCAAAGGCTGTCATGGGCCAAATACTTTGAGTTCCTTTACCCTTCAATGGTCTTATAGGCTGTGAAAGATCTGAAGTCTCAGTACTGATGAAAATATTTATATTTTCTTTTCTTTTTCATTTTCTACTGAGGTTGTGCACTTAATATCAAAAAGGACATTACTTTCTAGTGAAAACATGTTGGACTATGACTAACTTCACAAAAAAAAGTATTTGGCAGAACAGGAGAAAAGCTATAGGAGTCCAATTACTAGGTCAGAGGCAAACTTCCTGATCTGTTAGGATTTTTCAAAAAAGGGATGCCATACCTGAACGACAAAGATTCTATCTAAGATCTCTAAGGAGGCACATAAGGAGTCAGCCAGGAGGACGGTGTTCGTTGCAGTGCTGATAGACACAGCCTCAAGCCAAGACTGACAGATTGCTTAAAAAGATTATTTATACTTATGAATTAATAGAATAATGTAAAACTATTTTACTGACATTGAAAGATCATTATAATACAATACATTATTTAAAGGCAGTTTACAAATAGTAACCATAATAACACATTACTTCAGAAAATGTAGTGTGTAAATGACTAGTTGCAGAAGGCTTGAGGAAACTGCACAAAAGCATATTGTGTTCTGTGAGTAAAACTGGAGAGGTCTTGTATAGTATTTCAGTCTGCTTATATTTTCTCACTTTTCTTTTACATATGTTAGCCTAAAGCAAAATACATATATTTTAAATTATACTTTGTTGCATATGTAATTTAACTATATGTGATTCATAGTTAGATGTAATGTTATTTATGTATAATTATATAATTTTATATACTCAATAAAATGTGTAATGACATGAATGATAAATGTATAAATGCAGCTGATATGTAGATGTAATATTTTTATGTAACAGAAAAATATTTAAGGAAAGTATGTTAAAGCAAGAAATAGGCAGATAAAGAGAAGGATTTAGGCAAGCTTGGATATTCCCAGGCATCAGTGTGAGGGCATCCATTTGAATCACCAATGAGTTCCCCAGTAGGAATCATTCTCTTCTATACTAGGAGTGAATTGGTTGAAGAATGAGATTAACACAGAATTCAAGAATCAAAGAGGCAGAGATAAGTATGGATCTGAGAGGTCCCAAAACAATAAATACTCAGATAACCTATTCTATTGGCCAAAAGCTGAGCAGTAAGCTTCTGAACCACACACCAAGAATTAGAATTGGCCCTCCCATACCTTGCTACCTGACAGAACTAAAGATGTTTTTAATTAGAGGTAGCTTAAGGAGGACAGTGGTGGATGGAACAAGAAAGGCTCTTGGGAAACACATGCTTCACAGGGAAAGAGTGATGCCATATTCATTTATAAAAGCCTAGTAGAACAGCATCCCAGGGGTTGCTCGCTGTGCTCTGGACTGTCTTTGACTATCTCTCATTCATTTTAAACTTAACAGATATTGCTTACCACTTTCTTCTAGGCATTAGGAGATGGGGGTACTCTAGGCTTCAAGAAGGAATGAAACTTTCCTCCATCTAGCAATGACTCTGTCCCTCTCACACTGGAACCCATCAATGTGCCCAGGAGATGGGAAAGGATGAGCTACAGTCCTCCTGGATGAGCCGCTCCCAGGGCAGTGTTGTAGGATGAGAACTGAAGTCAAGAGAAGGAAGAGCCCACAGCACAGTCCTACAGCATTGTCCCACTGGGTTCTTCTCTTACACTGGAGCTGCATGTCCTTGAGCAAGTCAGTAAGCCTCTTATGGCTTCTGACTCCTTGGCTGTAAGACAAGGGAGACAACTCTCCTCTGTTGGGAGGACAGAGCCAGGTGGTGTGGGCAAGGTCTGGGCACACAGCAGCCACTTGCCAAGAAGCAAATTCGTCTTAGTCACTTTCTCACTGCTGAGATACAGAACCCAGCATCTACAACTTAAAAGAGGTCCAGTTAATTCTGGCTCACAGTTTCAAAATTTTGGTACACAATTGGAAAGCTTGAACAGAAAATAACATGACAGCAGGGGCACAGTAGAGGAAGCAGAGAGAAGAGGGAAGAGGGAGGGAGATACACCCTTCCAGGTCATACCCTCAGTGATCCAGCTCCACTGAGGCCTTCCCTCCCAGTAGCACTCACAGCCACAAGCTTTGAGGTATAAATGACTTCTGGAAATCTTCTGGATTGCCACAGGATCTATTAAAATTTCACCATTTTCATTCCTCAGTACATGAATTTGGGTTTTTTTTTTTTTCTCTCTTTTGACAAGGTTGGCTAAAAGTTTATCAGTTTTATTTAATCTTTCAAAGAGCCAACTCTTCAACTGATTGACTCTTTGTATTGCTGTTTTAGTCTTAATTGTATTAATTTTTGCTCTAATTTTCATAATTTCCTTCCTTGTACAAGTCTTGGGCTTGACTTCTTTTACTAGAAGTTTGAGGTTCAACATTAGGTTGTTTATTTGACCTCATTCTGCTTCCTAGTATGAAAATTCAATAGCACAAATTTCCCTCAAACCGCATCAACATATTCAAAGACAAGCATCACATGATTATCTCAATAGATTCAGAAAAAGCAGATGACAAAGTTGAACACACATTTATGATAAAAGTCCTAAAGAAAACTGGAATATTTGGTCTTTACATAAATCTGATGCAAAAAACCATCTCTGATGAAATGAGAGCCAACATCATACTAAATAGTCAAAACTGAAAGCATTCCCTTTAAAATCAGTAATAAGATAAGGATGTATACTATCATCACACTTATTCAGTATAGTTCTACAAACACTGACCATAGAAATTAAATAAGAAAAAGAAAAGGGAGACTTCCTCTGGCCTGCCTGAGACCTCCAGCCTGCCTGAGATTTCCTCTGGCCTGCCTGAGACTTCCTCCAGCCCCACCTGAGGAGACTTCCTCCAGTCCACATGAGGACCTCCAGCCTGCCTGAGACCTCTGCCCCACCTGAGGACTCTGGCTCACCTGAAACCTCCTCTGGCCTGCTTGAGACGTCCTCCAGCCCACAAGAGACCTCCAGCCCACCTGAGACCTGCGGCCCCCCTGAGCACTCTGGCCCACCTGAAACCTCCTCCAGCCTGCCTGAGACATCCTCCAGCCCACGTGAGATCTCCAGCCCGCCTGAGACCTCTGGCCTGCTTGAGACCACCTGCTGCCTACCTGAGACTTCCTCCAGCCCACTGCAAGTGCAGCCTATCCAGCATCAGGCCTGCCATGTCAGACCTCCTCCAGCCCACTGTGAGCACAGGCTATCCAGCAGCTAGGCCTTATGTGAGTTAGACCTTCAGCCAGATACAAGTGTAGCCTATCCAGCATCAGGTCCAGCATGTGAATCATAGCTCCAGCCCGACACATGCTTAGCCTATCCAGCAGTGCAGCCCACAAGTGAGTGAGACCTCCCTCCCCAGGCCTAAAAACAGCTTAGCCAACCCAGTAGCCCAGACTGAACAACTAATCTGTAGGCAAGCAGTCCTGCACTAAAGGTCACTGTTATACAGAATGATACAGACAAGGAGCAAAATGCAATCTCAGGTCCCAAGCTCACCTATAACAGATACAGGAGACACTGCCATACAAGAAAATGGGAATCATGCAGATGAAATCTTTGAATCAATAGCTTCTGAGGTAGACACACAAGTTCAGAAACGTATAGAGCAACTCATATCAAATATAACATGTGAAGTAAAAAAAGAAATGCATGAATTAATAGACTCTGAAGTAGAAAAACAACTATAGAAACATATAGAGGAAATCAGGGCAAAATAACCTCTGAAGTTAATTTTTAAAAATCTCTAAATTAATAGCATCTAAAGTAGGGGAACAACTACAGAAAGGTAGAGAGGAGAACAAAGCAGAAATAATTTCTGAACTAGAAAGACAAAGGATAACTATAATGATAAACTTTAGTACTACTAAAGAAGACACTGATAAAAAAAAATTAGAGGATAATAGAAAATGATGGACTCCATGATTGAGCAATACAAGAAAGAAATAGATCGCATGAAACAGTTTGGAAGAGATATACAAGAAAATGAAAGCTCAGTCACAAGCTGGCAAAACCGTATGCACCAAAGTGAAGATAGAATCTCAGATCTTGAAGACACCATGGCAGCCAGTGAAAAGGTAAGAAAGGATCTCTTAAAAGCAACTAGGGGGCCCGGCGGGATGGCTCAGTGGTCTAAAGCGCCTGCTTGGGGAAGCTTGGGCGGCTTGAGGGACCGCGGTTCGATCCCCGGCACCACATGCTACGCCAGCCCTGCCCTCGGGGCGGGCTGAGCCGGCCATAAAAATGAGTGAATAAACAAACAAAGGTTCTGAAAGAAGAAAAAAATAAATAAATAAAATAAAAAATTCAAAAAAAAAAAGCAACTAGGATGCAGGAAAAAAATAACTCAGCATCTGCAAGATGATGCAAAAATGAACAACGTAAGATTAACAGGAATCAACAAGAAAGGAGTCAACACAAATGATATAAAAACAATGTGGGCAGAAGTAATAGCAGAAAACTTCCCAAATTTGAGAAAACAATTGATCATTCAGATAACTGAAGCATATAGCACCCAAAAAACATCAACCAGACTAAAAACACATCCAGACATATAGTAGTAAAGATCACAGAAATCCAGCAAAAGTGTAATATATTAAAAGCTGCTAGAGAAACGAAACAGATCATATTTAAAGGAAAACTCATCAGAATAACAGCAGCTAAACTAGAAGACTTCATATATAAGTGGATGTATCTTGAATGTATACACATAAGTGAAATAAACCAGACCCACATATGCAAATATCATATAGTCTTCCTAGTGTAAGGACTCAAAAGAATAAATAAGTTAATTAATTAATTAATTAATTAATTAATTAATTTTGGGTAGTACCAGGAATCAATCTCAGGACCACGCATTTTCTGTATTCTCAACCCCTATAATTCTTTTTAAGAAGAGTGACAAATACAAAATGCATTTGAAATATTTAAAAACATAATGTTTATTGAAAGTGTCACTGTTTAATTGTTTGATCCATCTTACATACTTATGTCTGTTGATCTATACTGATTTGATGATGAAAATGTATAATGCAACCATTGCTAAATTTTTCTCATTTTGAAACTATACTATATGTACTCTTACTTGTTACTGTTGTTTTCGATTTTTGTTTCTGCTATCTTTACTCTTTAAAAGAAAAAAATAAAAAAAAAGGAATAGATAGGGAAAGACAAAGTTATTTGCAGATGCATAACTCTCTACACAGAGAATCCCAAAAACTCCACCAGAAGACTTCTAGAGTTAACAACCAAATGCAATTGCACAGCTGGACATAAAGTCAGCACTCAAGAGTCCATAGCATTCTTTTACATAAATAACAAACATAATAAGAAAGAAACTGGAGGAACTACCTTTTACAATAGTATTTTAAAAATGAAATACTTAAGAATCAATTTAACCAAGGAATTTAAAGAAATTTATATTGAAAATTGTAGTACTTGAAGAGGATATCATAAAATGGAAAGCTATCCCTTGCTCATGGCTGGAAGAACAAATATTATAAAAGGCAATAGTTCCAAAATTTTTGTAGGATTTAATGTAATCACAATCAAAATACCATTAGCATGGGGCTGGGGAGATAGCTCCGTGGCACAAGTGACTGCCTGGTGAATGCAAGGTCATGAATTTGAACCCCAGTCCCCCCCACCAAAAAAAAAAATACCATTAGCATACCTCACAGAACTGGAGAAAACTTTCCTAAAATTCATTTGGAACCAGATGAGATCAGAATAGACGAAGCAATTCTAGGCAGCAAAGGCAAGGCAGGGAACATCACGGTTCCTAATTTGAAATTCTATTTCTGAGCTACTGTAGTAAAAACAGAATAATATTGGTAAAAAAAAAAAAAAAAAAAAAAAAAAAAAAAAAAAAAAAAAAAAAAAAAAAAAAAAAAAAAAAAAAAAAAAAAAAAAAAAAAAAAAAAAAAAAAGACCTAAGGATCAGGATCAAAGGAACAGATTAAAATATGTAGAAATAACTGCAATCACTCTATCACTCTCAGTCAATTTATCTTTGACTAAGGGGTCAAATATGTCCACTGGAAGAAAGAAGACAGACTTTAATAAATGCTACTGAAGGGCTGGGGAGATAACTCATCAGTTTAAGCACCTGTCTGCCAAGTATAGAGACCTGAGTTTGATCTCTGGTACCAGTATTGCATGCCATGCCAACCTCAGAACACACAGCATACCATACCTGCCCTGAAACTGGGCATAGTGGTACATGCTTATAATGCCAGTGCCAGAGAGGGTGTGACAGGAGAATCCCTGTGAGTCTGTATTTCATAGTGAGACCCTGCATCAAATAAATAAATTATAAATAAGTAAATAAAGCTGGAAAAACTGGCTTTTCGTTTTTTTAACAACAAATTCTTTATTGATTGTGTACTGTGACCCTAAAGGAGTACCAATTATATAATTATTTCTCCACACAGATTTGGCTAACAGTGTAGGAAAAGCCAATATTCAAGTCTAATATTTTTCACATACAAAGTAAAGTGGATTTTTAGGGGAACAAGAATGGAGTATTTCAGATAAAAAAAAACTCATATGTTAATGGAATCACATGTAATCCACATGTTAATTCATGTATGAGAAAATAAAGTTTTAAAAACCACAAATATCTTGTTCAACTTAACTCAGCTGTGTTCTTCCTATCTCAGTCAACAGTTAATAGAGTGATGCTTTCTTTAAAAAATGTTCTAGGAATGACTTAATAATTATAATATCTAAGAAAACATATTTTTCTTATAAGAATTATCTAATCATATAGTAAGAACTGGAAAAAAACCTTCTGCCTATAGGTTAATTCATGATTTTTTTGAATTTCATATTTTAAGTCATTTTAATGAGAAAAAATAAAATAGCAATGAAACAGTTTCAAAACAAGTTAGTAGGATGGTTACAATAATTAATACAATGCATATTATTGTCTTCACAGTAGTTATTCAGAGGACAAGATGCAGATCTGATATTTTCATTATGTGTATCTATATTGTACCAATAAACTTTAAGAGAAAGGTAAAGGAAGCCTACAGAAGTTCCCCAATCAGATAGAAAAGACCAGCACACACTGTGAGCAGCCATTTGTGGGCTGTGGGTTACAGAGTCTCTAGTCCCAGTAGGGGGCTGAACAGCAGGAGAAAGGAGCGGGAGCTTCCCAGGAAGACCTGGATATAGCCTCCATCACTTCTGCACAGATCTGTCCCCTGATTCCTCCTAAAAAGCAGGCTTTGTTTCCTTCCCCGTCGTCCCCATTTGCCGGGACACACAACGCATAAGCTGTTCCTCTTCCTCGTGCATTCACACACCAGCCCACAGATGCTGAATTCCTTTAGGACAGATGCAGAAACATCTTTTTAGGCACCTAGCTAATGCCTAGCACATTGCACACTTCCACCAAGCAATGAACCTGTAGAGGCCGGGGTGTGTGTGGATTAGTGTTCTAGGCAGCAAGAGAAGACAAAGGAACTTAAAGCAAGTGGATCTCTGATGTTACTTTCTAAAATTGTATACCACCTTGATAGGTCTTTTTCAGGTGCACTTCATAGCAGAAAAATAGGCAGAAAAAAAAAGAGAAAGGGGCTTTATTTTCTTTGAGGACTTGGAGAGAATTTGGGGAAGATCGGAATTCTCTTGATTGGAACAAAAGGAGGCTGAAGCTTTCATGGACTTTTGCCAGGGGTGGAGTTTGGAGGGGATGTTTAGATATACCTGAGGGAGCTAATTGAGGGTCTTCCCTGAGATGATGGGAAGGATGGAAGGAAACTGTCCTGAACTGCGTTGAAGAAGAAGGCGGAAGGTGGGCTTTGGCTTAAGGTCTTTGGCTATATTGGATGACCAGCATAATGATTTTTAGCAATTCATAGTAGGGCCAGAACCTATCACATCTATGTGGAAAGAAAAACAAAACATCACTTCCCACCTCCTGTGCACATTCACCTAAATTTATAGTGGATGGATGCTAGAGCCAGAGAATTCACTTAAAAATGTACAGAAGAGTGTGTGTGTGTGTGTGTGTGTGTGTGTGTGTGTGTGTGTGTGTGTGATACAGTGGTACAATACTTGTCAACTATGTGTGAAGATTTGGTTTCTGACTCCAGCATCACAAGATGGATGGATGGATAGATAGATAGATAGATAGATAGATAGATAGACAGACAGACAGACAGACAGATAGATAGATATAAGATAGCTAAAGCATTGTCAGTAGAGTATTTTTGATATATAGGAGTAAGCTTGATTTTCATACAGCGTGTACACTTCATACTCCATGAAATGTACATATCATTTGATACTAGTGCATTTAGCTTTGGACTAGTAATTATACTGAAAAAACTAACAGACAACAAAAGTTCAATACAACATTCCAGAATGAGGCCTCCCAGGCTTATGTTCCAAGTAAGGGGCGGCACAAGCTCAGGACTGATGGCTGTGGCTGCCTTGGGGATAATGAACATAGACATTGGTACATAAGCAATGTTGCCTTTTTCAATTTATCATTTTGAAATCTCCATCAATTTCTTAGTACACATTGTCTTCTTGTAAAGGCATCTTTAGCTTCACTACATTTATGAAGGTATAATATTCATTGCCAGGAGGCTGGGTTGCTACTTTGTCTGCAATTGAGACTTCATCCTCTGACTTGTACACACCATCAGTCATCACAACTAGGGACAACAATGACACTGGGTCCGTCTTTCTGCATAATCTTCATTTTCCCTTAGCACCATTTTTTTCTAAGTGATTGTGTGCTTGTTACACTGTGCTTTACGGTTAGCACTTCTGAATTGCCACAAAAAATTGCTGCTGAAACAAATACTCATTTGAAGGCAAAAGTGTTCTGTGTGACGTTATAATCCCCTAACTCTGCTTGCTCTCAGAATGATGGCGTTTTCTTGTGTGATATTTATTCTCCCTGACATCTTTTGTAATGCCAGGGATGCCTCCCAACGTGTGCTTGGTTCACAAACCAGAAAGTAGGACAAAACGATATGGAAAACAATATGTCTTGCTTTCAGATAAAAGCTTCAGTTGGAACAAAATTTCCATGTGCACTGTCACATTAAGTGTCACATCATCTTGTAGTAGACAGGACAGGCAGTATTAGCCCCGTAACATTACAATGTGAAGAACATGAATCCAAGTCAGGTTGTCAGAAAGCATGAAAACAAGTGACAACAGTGTTCAGACACTGCTACCCCAAAGCTGCAAAGAGAGATAAGACATAGCCCCTCCACCCAGGGAGCTCATGGTGACAGACGGCTGCAGACATGGAAGCCAGCAAGTGCCCTTCCATTGGGAAGGACCATCAGCACCAGGGAACATTGCAGGGATGGGAGCAGCTCACTCTCGAAGCAGAAAGATCCAGGAGACATGAGCAAGCTGTCTTTGAGTAGATTCTCCGCAGAATGAGAAGACTGCAGGCGCCTCAGGAAGAAAGGAAGCAGTAGGAGGAAGTAATGCCAAAAAGAAAGAAAAAGAAAATACATGTGCAAAGCACAGGGACACCCAAGAAGTGGAAGTTGATGCCAGACTGAGTAGGAAAGCAGGCAGTATTAAGGGATAAAGGAACTGCTGCCAGCTGAGGAGTCACTGCACGGTGGAACTGAAAGAAAGACAAAAGACAGGGATGAATTTACTGTGGGGATGTTTTGATGAGGGGAGAAGAGTATATGGAAGGAGACGGTGGGCTGGAAGCCCTGCAAGAGATGATTAGGACCAGAGCTCAGACAGAACTGAGGAAACAGAAGTGAAGGGAGAATGAAAGAAAACTTTCGATGGCAAAACAAAAATTAGCTTTGGGTTAGGTGATGAGAACTATCAAGATGGACTCCAAATTTTCAACTTGTGAGGTTGCAGGATAACACTGTTAATAGCAGAGAAGAGAAGCAGATGGTGAAGCAACGGGGAGGATGGGCATCGGAGAGAGTTACACATTGAGTTTCAAGCACTTCTAGTACTCTGCCTTTGGCAGGTCTGAGTGGACTGGGTGGCAGAGAGTTGGGGATGTAGAATTGCACTTGCTGAAGGCTGAGGACGAGATATGACGAACACAAAAGGAAAGGAAGAGGTAGTACAGGACCTTCGCTGAAAATGAGCAGGAAAAGGAAGGCACTGAACAGAGAGGGAGAATGGATGCAGGCGGGAAAGCCCCAGGGTGCTGAGGAGCTCAAGAGAGACATCCGAGAAGGAGATGAGTGTGAAATTCAAACAGATGCCCCTCTGTTAGATGCCAGATCTGGGATCTCAAGAGAGGGGGGCCCTCACCTCTCAGCAGCAGGACTGGATGAGGTAGGAAAAAGCAGAAATAACTCCAGACCAGAGCATCTTGGCTGTGTGAGAGAAGAGAGACAGATAAATGCATCTCAGATTAATGAGCTTGTCACACTCTGAGTCAGAGCAAGAGCTGGCCGCATGACCAACAGGAGGGCAGCCCACTCAGGAGCAGACCCCAGCAGGGCTCCAACTGGAGCTCACCAACCCCAGAATCTTTTTCTTTACTTCTGTTTAGATTTTTCATTTTGTGGTACTGAGGACTGTATCCCGAGTCGTCACATGGAGCTGAATCCCCAGGCCATCTTTTACTTTGAGATAATGCAATGGTTTGCATGTAGATGTCCTCCTAAAACATCTTGTGATCACAATCAGGGGTTTTGGAACATGGCTGGACTATAAGGACTCACAGCTGACTTGCTGCTAGACAGTGGGACCTGACTGGAAGAGGTGGGTCACTGGGGACAGGATCTCGAAGGCTTTCTTTTCCTCATTGCTTCTGGAATGCCACACTATACACAGCTTTTCCTCCATCCTGTCACTCCATCAACCTGTCTTAGAGCCAGCCAATTATGAATTAAAATCTCTACAAATTGTGAGCCAAAATAAACCTGTTTCATAAGTTCTGGGTGTTGGGTGCTCTGTCTCAGTGATAAGCAAGTGACTAAGACAGAAAGTTCTACTCAGACTCCTGGTCCTACTTACTGCTCAGCCTCCCAGAAAGCTGGAACTGCAAGCATGTGCTATTGTGTTCAGCTCCCGCATTCTCTTTTTAACCTGATAATGCACATCTTTGTTATTCTGCTAAGGTCTCTTCTTTCAACCCTTTCCTGCAGGAGCTGAGGAAAGGTATGAGTGCCCCAAGGACATGTTCAGGTGGATGGCTTGCTCCAGACTAACAGGTCTGTGCTGTGGAGGCTGTATCTGCACAAGTTCTGAAAGAAACATTATTTGCACAAAGACAAATTCTCTGTGCTGCTGACTAACTTTTCTCCACAGTCTTCAAATAGTGAGACTTTCGCATTCTCTTAAAATAACTTTGTGTTGGAATTCAGCCCCTTATTGCACCAAAATGAACTTAGAAAAAGAACCTTTTTTTAGTGGATTCCCTCTTAATCTTATGTTATTAAATAATATGTTCTACAACTTACAAAAAGTATTTGTTAACAAAGGGACACAGTACATATTCCAACATCTTTATAAGCCAGACAGTGCTCTCCACATAGTAGGACTCAGTCAATATTTGTCAAATAAATAATGATCCTGCAGTCATTATTCAAGGAACAAATCCTATCCTTTTGGTGGCTAGGCACACACAGGTAAGGGGGAGTTGCTGTCAGCTACGCAAAACTCACCAAGGGTAGCAGCTCACAATAAAAACAGAAATATTACCCAAGTTCCTCGAACAGGAAATAATTAAGGACCTGTTAGCTAGAAGTGAAAGTGTCCTTTGAATAAGTGTTAACCAGACTGGCCTTTCTAATTTCGAAGCTTCTTGCCTACCCAATCCTGGACTGTGGAAGTCAGCTCCTGAGGCATGATGCTGACGTTCAGTATCAAACTCCAGACAGCGGCACAGACCTCACACCACAAAAGGGCCTCAAGGCAGGCTTCAGATCCTAAGTATCACAAGGCCAAATGCATTGCATTTTATCCTTCCATTAATTCAAGAGTCTTTGTGAAGAAGCAGAGAGGCTTCGCAAGGGGAATCCACTAATAGTTGTGGCATCTCTAAACACATTATAGAAATGTGGTCAGCCTGTAACTCAAATACAGAAAACACCAACTCATTTTATCACTTGAGATTTTCATTGAATCATTCTATCTATAGCTTATGACATACCAATGCAACTTTTAAATGAAATAATTCAATAAAGCTGATGTTGGGCTTTCAAGCAATGAAGCAAAGAAGAGGTTCCAGTGAAGGTGCCTAGGGCCAGGAGCTCACTGGACAACACAGCCTCATGCTTAGGCCCCCTTCAGGCCCTCAGAAGCCCCAGAGAAACTGGCTTCAGTGAGAGAGGTCTGCTCTTTTCCAAAACACCAGCCCAAGGACCCTGTATCAAGTGCTTACTCAAGAAGTAGATCCTAAGAAGTCCTGAAGTATCCAAGGTCTAGCAAAAAATTTAAAAAGTAAATAAACAAGAAAATGAAAATTGAACCAAGGAAAACATACACACATATGTACACACACACACACACACACACACACACACACACACTTACTATAAATGACCAACTTTATTGACTACAAGTGTACATAAATGGGCAGGTTGGATAAAATGCAAAATAAAACTCGACTTAGAGATGGAGATGCAAGCTATGAAGAGAAGTGAAATCTTCAGCACACTGGGTTTAATGCGCAGGAATATTTACTGCAGCATCATAGGTGGCATCAGAAAACTGGAAACCAATTAGATGCCCGCTGATAGAGGAAAAGCTGCGTGAAGTATTGTGCAGCCACTCTGCAGAGCACTGTGCAAGAACTTGTTAGAATAACACCGCTGGCTTCGAGATGCTTCAGGAAGTGCTTTCCATAGAGTCCCAGTACAGAAAATATGTGTGGCATCTTCCTTTTGTAAAGCAAGCCACACCGATGCATTTATAGGTGTAGATAGGGGTGTGAATGAGTGCACACCTGGACACAGGCACTCCTTTCACTCTCAGTCCTCTTATTCTCCTGCTCAGGTTTAAGCAGTGAGAGTTCACATGGCCAGGGACCCTGAACATGTGTAAATCTACGCAAATTCACTTCTGCCTGTCAGTTAGCACTATGAGATCTCACATTTGCATTGTGTAAATGTGTATAATAAATCTCTCTATACCATTTAATAAAGGGATGACTGAGGGGAACTGTTTTAACTTTTCATCCCTTAGTTTCTTCTGGCATTTCTGCCCCTGTGCTCATGGCTTGTACTTTAGACAAAGCATTTGACATCCACTTGTATTATCGTGTCCTGTACTCACCCTCGCAGAAGATGTGGGGGAGGAAAATACTGCTTCCTATGGAGAAATCACTTGCTTAAGCTTCCTGAACTCCCAGCCCACAGGATTGTGTCTGCAGCCTGACTTTCAACCTTAATTCACTGTTCACAGGAGCCTCCTGTCATCCTGAGTTTTCTCCATGCTGTGAGACCTTCACGGAAAAGCACTGGGTATCATCTGATTCCAGTCACTCTTGAACACACGGGCAGCAGAGGAGGCACTGGAATCAAGGGCACTGTGGACATTCCCAGCTCTGGGCTGTCCAGGGCAGGAGAGGCCCCTAGAAGCCTAAACCTGAGATAGGAGCTAAGTTTCCAAATGGGAGTATCACAACTATGTCCAGGGATGCAGGTTATTGTACTGCCCAAAAGTCATCTACTAGTACTACTTTGCACTCAAAATAAAGACTCAACAACCTGTGATGTCTTTAGCTGGGTTCCAGCAGCAGGTATCTAGACTCACATTTATACTATATCTTGGACGAAAGGCTTGGCCTGAATAAATGTAGATAGGGAACACTGCATTAAACCCATGAGACAGCTGGGCGTGGTGGTGCACGCCTGTAATCCTAGCACTTGGGAGGCTGAGGCAGGAGGAT
>PVJA010000881.1:0-49571 GCA_004027025.1 Myocastor coypus | reverse complement strand
AGACATATGCCCGCTCAGGGAGCACACAAACATTAGTCAGGCTCTTTGCCAACAACCAGGCCATCCTTAAAGTAGCATCAGGGAAAACCCACCGAAGCCATTTGTACTGGAAGGATGGACCCACAGGAAATAAGTGTCTCAACTATAGAGTGGAGGGTCATACACACAGAGGGGCCATGGGGAGGGTGGTGGACTTCCACCAAATGATGGTGAAAATCTGTGTATACTTTCACAAAATAAAGTCTCCATAGAGCTTCCTGCTGCTGTATTTTGTTTCCACTTTGAAAATAATCACCGAACATGCTAAGAATTTATGCTGCAATTTAGACTTTCTTTCTACTTTGAAGGAGATTAGATACATGCTAGAAGATTCTACCCCAATCACTGGCATCAATGGACCCCACACCTGTCTGCTCGCTTCTGCTACCCCTGTGCTCTGACCCTTACTTAGCTTTGAATCACCTCCTGTTGCCTCTAGGTGGCACCTGAAATTAGCTATCAGAATCTTCCAGCCTTTCAGGGTGACGCAGGCTGCAACCCTTCCAACCACCAGCCTGGGTGTGTGGGCCTGGTCTTTCTTTTGGTTTTATTTTCCTCTCTGTTTTCTCTATTTTCTATTTCTCCTTCCACTTTCTACCCTTTTCCTTTTGCTGTCTTACTTCCATTCTCCTGCTCTGGCAGCCAGGTGGATGACAAGGTGGCCCGGGTATGCAGATTCCCAAACACATCTAAAACAAACTGCAGGTGTTAACCAAGGTGATGTTTTCAAAGTGACACTTCTCTTGCAGTATTTATGTAAAACATGTATAAAACCTGCTATCATGTTATTGAGTTCTTATTCTTTTATTACGTGTTACTAAAGTGTGTGAGTGTTGATCTCCTTGTCAACACTTCTATATGCCTTGCAGTTTTAATGCATACTTTTACTTAACATATTAAAGTTTAGAAATACACATTTCATCTCCTGTAGTTTGAATTGAGAATGTCCCCTGATAGCTCATCTATTAAAGCTTTGGTCCTCAAGGTGGCACTATTGGGAGGTGGTGAAAGCTTTAAAGGCAGGACCTACTTGGGGGTCCCTAGGTCAGTGGGAGAGCCTTAACTCCTTATATTTTCTTCTTGGCTTCCTGGTAATCAGGCAAGAATTTCCTGCTCTGGTACACATTGGTGCCCTGATGCACTACCTCACCACAGGCCTGAGCAATGGGGCTAGCTGGCTATGGACAGAAACCTCAAACACTGTGAGTCAAAGTGAACCTTCCTCGCCTGCAATTAATAATACTAGACAGTTTTGTTGCAGATTACAAAACTGTCTTGCTGCAGAACTAATTACTTTTGGTGCTGGCACTCACTCATCTCCATCTGGCTGGAAGGAGCTGCTTATATCTATCCCTGGTTCTGCTTGTAGTGATGTCATTTTGACGACCAGAAATTGACCACGGAGAGCATTTGGGGAAGAGCTTCCAGGGAGCACAGCACAAACCCACTTCATGGCCTTACCAGGGAGACCGAAATGTAGAGTTCCCACTGCCACCCCAACTTGTCCTCCAGTAAGACCTGGATGCAAGTGAGAAAATTGCTGGTTCATAACATGTTCATATGGAAAATGACCCAGTGAGGAAAGAGGCTGTGAAGAAATTATGAAACACAAAGGGAAATAATGCCAGGTCTGGATGTCTAACACAGGTCCATTGACAGTGACCCTGCCATCTGCCTGCCTTTGAGAAACGGCCCTTTAGGTCTCATGTCACTGCCTTCTGAACAGGGCAATATTGAAACTGTTCTCTCCTTTCGGTGATAACATTAATCTGTGTCCTGCTGAGGTCAGGACTGGTGGTTATCTCTGCTAGATTCATTCTAAGGGAAATATTCCTAGAACTCAGAACCTGATTCCTCCGCAGTTCCAAGTCTGGAAAAAAAAAAAAAAAGAATGGAAGTGCTCTGGACACAACTTTCCCATGTGAACTGAATAATTGGTGAGCCCTCTTACTAGGAATAGCTGCTCCAGGTACTCCTTCAGGCCTCTTCTGGACAGCTTTGCTATTCTCCCCAGTGTGGACACATCAGGATGAAGTTCAGTCAACTTCACAGTGGTACTGCTGCCCTCTTGAAAGGTGGGTCTCTGGAGAATGGTCTCAGGACTGGCCTCAACATTTTCTTCAGTGGCTGGAGGAGGCCTGCTGTACAGACCCTTAAGAGAGTGAAGGGTGAGGACAGGCTGGCTCCTCATGAGATGGTATTAATAGCAAAGGATTATTAATAATGCTAAGAAAATGATGAACCCTAAAGAATTTTAATCAAAATAATATTATATGAACATAAAAAAGACAGATGCTGCTATGTATTTTTGTGAAAAATGCTAAATGG
Source organism: Myocastor coypus (assembly GCA_004027025.1). NCBI lineage: Eukaryota > Metazoa > Chordata > Mammalia > Rodentia > Myocastoridae > Myocastor > Myocastor coypus. The sequence continues at coordinate 47,204 of PVJA010000881.1, read as the reverse complement.
AAATAATAGAGAATTGATTGCTTCTGTTGCTTATCCTAAATATTCACAGGTAACTTTGTTATTCATAAAATAAAATTGGCTGGTGAGGTAGCTCAGTGAACTAAATGCCTGCTTAGGCAAGTGCAAGGACCGGGATTCGACCCCTAGTACTACATGCTGCACCGGGCCTGCTGTCAGGCGTGCTGAGCTGGCCACCGAGTCCAGGTATGGTGGCGTATTCCTGTAATCCCAGCATTGGGGAGGTTGAAAACAGGAAGATCCCTATGAGTGCAAGCTGCGGAGTGAGCAGATTTCTCAACACAAACCATCAAATCAAAAAGAGCTTGGAGTAAAGTATTTCAGATCCTGAAAGAAAATAACTTCTAGCCCAGACTGATGTACCTGACAAAACTATCTATCGAATTCAATGGTGAAACAAGATCCTTCCATTTCTTTCCTTCTTTCTTTCTTTTTTTTTTTCAGGACCAAGGTTCAAATTCATGACGTTGCACTTGCCAGACAGGGAAACAAGATCCTTCCACAACAAAGAACAATGGAAGAAATTTGTGACCACCAAACCAACCCAACAAAGAGTACTGACAGATATGATAGAAAGAGACAGAAGTGATCACAGTTTCAAAAACAACAGAAAGAAACCACTGAACAGAGCAAGTAATTAAAAAGAGGAAAAAAGTATGGAGCCTATAACAGGAAAATAACATGACAAAGATCAGCCATTATGTATCAGTTTTAACCATTAATGTAAATAGTCTCAATTCACCAATCAAAAAAAAAAAAATAGAATAGCAAGGTGGATTAAGAAACAAAATCCAACTATATGCTGTATACAAGAAACACATTTAACTCAAAAGGAAATTCATGGACTAAAAGTCAAAGGATGAAAAAATAATCCTCCATGCTACAGGAAATCAGAGAAAAAAGCAGGGGTATTTATCCTGGTTGCTGACAATACCAACCTCAAAATGAAAATCATCCAAAGAGATAAAGAAGGTCACTACATACTTGTTAAGGGAAAACTGCAAGAGGAAGAGATAATGATTATGAATATACATGCACTCAACATAGGAATATGCTCCTACATAAGACATATTTAAACATGAAAAATCAAATGAGCAATAATACAATCACAATAGGGGACTTTAACATGCCACTGTCCACAAAGAGACAGATCAAGTAGGCAAAAATTCAGCAAAAGAATGAAAAACTAAACCAAACTTATGAAGAAATTGACCCAGTAGATTTTTACAGTGCTTCACTCAGCAACAGTAGAATATACATTCTCAGCTGCACACAGTACATTCTCCAAAACAGACCATAGAGCACACAGTGCACTCTTATGTAAGTGCAAAGCAATTTAAATTATCCCATGAATACTATCTGATCACAGCACAATAAAACTCGAAATTTTGACAGAAGAAACTACAAAAACACCATAGATGATTGAGATTACCCTGGGCCCGCCAGAAACTCATTCCACCCAGCAACAAAGCCTGTGATGTGAGTGGAACTTCATCCATCAGACAGGCCAAGTGTGGAAAACCGTTACAGAACTCCCTGCAGAGAGACCAGAGACAAGAGCCACCCAGCTGACAGAGGAGCACAACGTCTTGCCAGAGTGGCACAGCAGGTTCACCTTCAAGGGCTGCATCAGGAAGAAAATAATCTTAGCAGCCAGACCTAAGCCACACTCACCTGGATGAGTTTGAATTTGGCAGACATACATCTGGTGCTAAGGTAAGAACTCTACCAAAGTTGTACACCAAAAGTCAGAAGGCAGGGCTATGCAAAATGTCAAAAAAGTAGAAGCAAAATGCACTCTCGGGTCCCGAGCTCACATAGAACAAGTGCATGAGACAATAGCATAAAAGAAATTGGAAATCTCACACCTGAAATCTCTGAAATAATAGCATCCAAAGTAAAGAAACAACTGCAGAAAGGTATAAAGGAAATCAGATCAGAAACAAATTCTGAAGTAAAAACAAAGAAATAATCCTATAATAAAAGAAGTACTAACTGCTTCTAAAGAACACATTGATAAAAAGTAGAGGAGAACAGGAAAATGATGGAATCCTTGAATAAGCAGTATGGGAAAGTAATAGAATGTATGAAGCAGATTTAAAGTGCTATATAGGAACTTAAAACCTCAATCACAAGCTCGCAAAAACATTTCAATGCAAGTGAAAATAGACTTTCAGACCTTAAAGACACCATTGCAGCCTATGAAGAGCTAAGAAAAGATCAAACAACTAAGATGCAAGAAAGTATAATTCAACATCTGCAAGATGATCCAAAGATAAACAACATAAGACCAATAGGTATCAATGACAAAGAAGGAGTATGCACAAATGATATAAAAAGGATATGGGCAGAAGCAATGGCAGAAAATTTCAAAATATGGGGAAACAATCTGACATTCAGTTAACCGAGTATAGAACTCCAAATAACATCAATCCAATTAAAACCACACCCAGACATATAATAATCAATATCCCAGAAATTCAGCATAGAAACAATATACTAAAAGCAGCTAGAGAAAAGAAACAGATCAAAGCTAAAGAAAACTAATTAGAATAATGGCAGATTTCTCTTTACAAAGCATGAAGTCAAGAAGAGCACGGAGCAAAGTACTTCAAATCTTGCAAGAAAACAAATTTCAGCCCAGACTGATATACCTTGCAAAACTCTCTTTCAAGTTCCATGGAGAAGTGAAATACTTACAGGGAAAATAACAACTAAAGAATCTCATGATGACATGATGACAAAGCCAACCCTGCACAGTTTACTAAAAGATATTCTAGAAAGGGATCGAAATGACCACAACTCCATGAAGGAGAATGGAAAGACTCCACCAAATAAGGCAAGCAATTAAATTCAGGAGAAAAGGAGGTATACAAAAGCAGTCTTTCAACTATTCTTTTGTATACAGCAGCAGAATATGTCCATCAACATATTCTACAAATGGACTTCTGCACCCTATGGGTCATGATTCTATCTGGTTCTACAGGGTAGATATCAAGAAAATAGCAGTAGCTCAGACCCATAAGTGACACCTGGCCACCAGTAAGCGTCATGGACACTGTTCACATCCATGACATACTAGAACTTATGTGATATCCTATCCCCAAACTATTAGAAGTTCTGGTCATATAATTGCCATTCCAGTATTTATGTTATGTTTTATGCTTAGTAATTCTTTACTACCATGGAAACTTTTTCTTAGTCGATATCTTCGTATATATTAATCTATTCAAATACTATATGAGTACTCTGAATTGATTATAGATTCATACATAAGATACACAACATTCTGGCCTCTAAGTTGGACTAACACTTTGATTTCAATTTTGGGATGTTGTTCTGAAATATTTAATTTTAGTTAATAATTAATTTCTGAATATTGTTTTTAATATTAATTATACTTTTTGTTTTATGATTTGTACTATATCTTTGACTTGCAATCTACTGATATTTTCTCCTAGTATGAGAAAATTTAAAAAGAAATCTATATATATGTGAGTTATATAGCTACTTTGATATATATATATATATATATATCTTTGATAGATGTACAGCTACTTTGTCTTAGTTCATTAAGATAAAATTTTGTACTAATATTTTTTAGAAAAGATATCAGGTCTGCATCTTGTCCTCTGAATAACTACCATGAAGACAACAATATTCATGGTGCTAATTATTGTAGCCATCCTATTAACTTGCTTTAAACTGTTCCACTGCTATTTTATCTTTTTTTCTCATAAATATGAGTAAAAAAAATAAAATTAAAAAAAGATTAAAGGGGAAGGACAATGAGACAGGAGAAGAATTAAGATATATTATGTATAGTTAAGTATAAATTCCATGTATTGAATTTGATTAATATGTATGAAAATAACTGGTAATAAAAAAGAAAAAGTGTGAAAAAAAATAAAAACACCATAAACACATGAAATTAAATAACCTCCTAAACAATCAGTGAGTCACAGATGAAATTAAAGAAGAAATTTAAAAATATTTGCAGTTAAATAAAAATGCAGATACAACTTAACAAAACCTGTGGGATGCAATGAAAGCTATCTTAAGAGGAAAGTTTATAGTTATTTATAGTACACTAAGTAAACAGAACAAGCCCAAATAAGTGAACTTATGCTGCACCTCAAGCTCCTAGAAAAAGAAGAGCAAGTCAAGCCCAAAGCCCAAAGAAGGCAGGAAATGACAAAGATCAGAGCAAAAATTAATGCGCTGGAGACAAAGGAAACAATATAAAGAATAAATGAATTAAGAGTTTATTCTTAGAATAAATGAGGGGCAAATGGAATGCAACAAATTATCAAGGCAATGATACATCATGACCAAATGGGATTCCTTGTGAGAACACAAGGATGGTTCAATATACACAAATGTACATGTGTAATACACCACACCAAAAGAACCAAGAACAAAAACCACATGATCATCTAAATAGATGCAGAAAAAGCTTTTTACAAAGTCCAACACTCATTCATGATAAAACTCTATAGAAAGAAAAACTCTATAGAGAATTGGAATAGTTTATATCTCAACATAATAAAAACCCTCTAGGAAAAATCACCAGACAATATCATAATAAATGAGCAAAAGCAGAAGGCCTTTACTTTATATCAAAAACAAGACAAGGAGATCCACTGTCTCCATTCCTATTTAATGTAGTTCTAAAAGCATTATCCAGAGCAATTGGACATGAGTGAGAAAAATAAATGGAATAAGCATTGGAAACAAAGAAGTGAAATTATCATTATTTGCAGATAAAATGATACTATACATAGAGGATCCCAAAACTCCACCGAGAATCTTGTAGAAGTTTTTTACGTGTTTAGTACAGGATCTACAGGGTCTCACTATACAGACTGGACTCATAGTGATGCTCCTGTTTTCATCCTACAAAGCATAGGGGTTGCAGGTATACACCACCATGCCCAGTTTCAGTCACCACCTCAGCATCCCCTGGGGATTGGACCAGCACAGCACACAGGGGATCAAACCCCAGTCACCATACCTGTCTAAGCAGGCTCATTAGTCCATTTAGCTATCAGGCTGGCCCAAGTTTTGTAGATTTAATCATCAAATTCAGCAATGGTACGACACAAAGTCAACACCCAAAAATCGGTAGCATTTTTGTACACAAAGAATAAACACAGTGAGAGAGAAATTAGGGAACATATACCTTTCATAATAACATCCCCAAAAATGAAATACTTAGGAATTAATCTCACAAAAATGTAAAAGATTTATACAGTAAAAGTTGTGGGACTCTGAGTAAAATGATTGAAGAGGATTTGAGAAAATAGAAAGATATTCCACACTCCTGGCTAGGAAAAACCAACATTGAGAAAATTGCCATCCTCTCAAAATTGTTATACAGATTCAATGCAATCCTGACTAAAATACCATTAGTAAACCTTACAGAAAATTTTTCTCAAATTCATTTGGAGCTAGATGAGATCCAGAATATCAAAAGCAGTTCCTGGAAACAAAGAAAAAGCAAAAGGTATCACAATCTCTGACCTGAAATTATACTACAAAGCTACTGTGATAAAATCAGCATGATACTGGCATAGACAGACCTAAGGATCAATGGAACAGATTAGAAGATGCAGACACAACTGCAAACACACTCAGCCACCTTATCTTTGAGGCCAGACATGATCACTGGAAGATAACCTCTTTAACAAATGGTGCTGGAAAAACTGGTTTTTCATATGCTGGAGGCTAAAAATAGACTGTGACTATTACCGTGCACAAAGCTGCAGTAAAAACAGGTCAAAGATTTAAACATTAAAGCAGAAACACTGAATCTTCTGGAGGAAATCTCAAAGACATAGGGGTATGTAGAGAGTTCATGGACAAAAGCCAAACTGTATGGGAAATTTTTCAAAGAATGAACTGGGATCTCATCTCTTTGAAAAGTTTCTGCACTTCAAGGCAAATCATCAACAGAGTAAAAGGAAAACCCACAAACTGGGAAAAAATGATAGCCCTCTGTAGTGGTCAATACATTGTGTAAACCAGGCTGGATTGGCTGGCAATTCCACACTCTGGGCTACTAAGGGCTGTTAGGGACTGTTTGGGGCTGAGTAACTCAGCACAAAAAAGGGCAATAAAGCAGTTGAGGAGGGTCTTGGTATTTCACTTCTTTGAAGGAACTTCAGTCATCACAGTCAACTTGAACTTCATCTTCTGGCTTCCAGAGCAGACTCTTTGGCCTCCAGCTTGGATCTCTGAGCTTTCCATTGCAGACTTGACAGCTGACTACTAAAAACCTTTAGAGACAGTTAGAGATGGAACACTGCAGTGAGTTTCAGACCTTGGGATTGAATACTTCAGTCTCGGGTGTGCCGATGCCCTCTGCAAACTTCCTCATCTGACTCTGTGACTGATACATCTTGTGTTATATCTATTATTTGCATTGTATCTGTTCCTGTAGTAAAACCCCAACTAATACATCCTCCAACAATGACCTTCTATCTAAAACATATAAAGAATTGAAAAAAATTCAAAGACCCAGTCCAAAAATTGGCTTGTGAGATGAAAATACACTTCTCAGAGGAAGAGATACAAATGCAGATAAAAAATGAAAAAATGTTCAATATCATTGGTCATTTGATAAATGTAAATTAAAACAACACTGAGATTCCATCTCACCCCACAAAGAATGGGTAACATCAAGAATTCAGCCAACACCAAATGCTGAAGAAGCTGTAGAGAGAAAGGAACCCTTCTGCCCTGTTGGTGGGAGTGCAAACTGGTAGAACCACTATGGAAATCAGTGTGGAAATTCCTTCAAAAGCTGGGATTGAAGGGTTGGCCAGATGGTTTAGCAGATTAAAGCAGATGCTTAGGCAGATGCAGAGGCAGGAGGTTCGATCCCTAGGCAGGTCTACAATGTTGGCTCGGCCCCAGGAGTGTACTGAAACAGCAATTGAGGCTGGGTGTGGTGACGTGTACCTATAATCCCAATACTCAGAAGGCTGAAAAACAGGAGGATCACGAAGTGTCCAATCTGTGTAACGAGACCCTGTAGACCCTGTACTAAAAATATGCAAAAAAAAAAAAAAAAAAAAAAAAAGCTAGGATTGGAGATTCCATTAAAGCCAGCTCTTCTCCTCTAGGGTAGTTTTCTGGAAGAACTGCTATATGTGCACCAAAGTTGATAGCAGCGCAACTTGTCATAGCTAAATCGTGGAAATAACTGAGATATCCATCAACTGAAGAATGGGGAAATAAAATGTGGCATTTTATGCAATGGAGTATTATTCAGCTAAAAACATAAATTTGTGTCTTTGGTTGGTAAATAGGTGCAACTAGAAAACATTCACTTAAGGGAAATAAACCAGAACTGCACATGCAAATATCATACTATCTATCTCTTTAGTGCAAGAGCCTTAAAGAGAAAAATGGACTCTGAAGTGTGCAATAGATACTGGGCAAAGGGAATGAACTCATTTAAAAGGAAAGAGTTACTGAGTTGAGAAGGACAGGAGAGAGAGTGGGGGAAAGAGGTTTGTCTATGTATGCAAGCAGGATGGTTTGGGCAACTGTACTGAGCATTTCTTCTGGTCTATGGAAAGAAGTAGTTAATGATTTGATTTGTTTCATCTTTTTTAATTGCTTGCACTTTGGCTCTTCTTAATTTGTTATACATTTCTTTCTCTTCTTCCAATTTACATGCATATATCTGGTAATATGAATAACTGGTTGGAAGACAACACTATGAATTACAACAAATAATGTGAAATTCATATTACCTTGTTAAGTGAAATTCTGTATCACTTGTAATTTTTTTTCTGTTTTAATTCTAACATGTACTCTCCTCAAAAATAAAAAAAAATAAAAATTGTTAGAAGGTATAGTAAGTAGAAATATTCAGTTCAGCATTTTATCAGCAGTGCCCAGAAACGCACCATGAAGAGGAAAAATAAATTCATCTAAAGAACAAGTGTATCATTTGCAGTTATCTTTTGAGTTCCAGTACAACTGTGCCTATTTTTTTGTTCATGGGAAGGAAAAGAGATTTTTCAAGAAATGGGAAAATCAAAAAATAAAATGTGATCAAGGACTGAACAGTGAGGGTGAAATAATTATCAACTTGTATGAATTTACTCCAGTCTCTTGTCTTTTCCTTTATCCTTATTAAACTGGGTTTCCATTGCTTGCTTAATTGACTGATTGATTGGTTGGTTGATTGATTGATTGATTGATTTGGTACCTGGTCTTGCTACACAACTCAAACTTGTAGTGATCCTCCCATCTCAGCCTTACTAGCACTGGGATTACAATTGTGCACCACTGTGCCCAGCTTGGGGGCTGGCATGACACACCCATTCCATTCCTGGGCTGGCATGGCATGCAGTACCTGGACCTTGTGCTTTCCAGGAAGGTGCTTAGACCTCCAAACTATCTCCCCAGCCCTAAACTGGATTTCTTTATTGTGGTGTATTAACTCCCTTAATAATGCAGTTAAATTGACTTTAAAAAATAGGACATATTTCATGTATTTTAGTGATTGAAATAAAAATAAAATCCAATATAATTTATAATATTTGTCCTTCCTGCATGCACAATAGTGCCATCTGGCTATATTTTAATGGCTTATGACTTGATAGTTTATATTTTTAATCCAACATAATTCACTCACAGAAACATGGTCTGCAGCAGTATTTGACATGTTCTATTTGCATACTGAGAGCTCTTGTCATTTTTAACTTATTTTTACCAAGAGACTGAGGCTTCCCATGAATTCCACATACTGGTGTGTGTGGTGGGGTGTGATGTACCTGCCCTTCATATACAAGAGCTCTAGGAAGGACGCATGGCCAGAACTGCAGTTCGTGCAGGGCCTGCCCACAGCGTGCTCTTCTCCCAGGCCCACATAGCATACATGGCAAATAACCTTTCCTCAGAAACTCTAACACCAGGCCCAGGACATTTCCTGTGCACCCCAATACTCAGAAGATCAGGCCCAATAGGATGCAGAGAGTGTCTTCAAGTCAGTAAGAAAGGAGCAGCCTAGAGACAGTGACCAATATGAGGCCATACTTAAATTGCACTGGTACCAGAAGAAATTTGGATATCCAAAGCAAAAGGGTAAATGTTCCCAAGGTGTCACTAAACCCCAGGCTGGCCAAATGCCAAAACTCAGGGCTGTGAATATAGCTCAGCAGTGTAAGCACTTGCTAGTCAAGCACAAGGACCTGGGTTTGATTCCTGGTACCACATGCCATGCTGTCCCTGGCCAGGGTACACCAAGCTAGCCACCAAGACCGGGAATAGTGATGCACACCTATAATCCCAGCACTGGGGAGGCTGAAACAAGAGGATTTCTATAAGTCTAAGCTGTGTAGTGAGACCCTGTACCAAATACAGAAAAAAAATTTTTTTTAAAAAAAAAAGCTAAAATTTGAAGCAGGAATCCATATAAACAAAACCAATGGTCATCATGCAATGAAATAATGTCAAATAGGCAGGCTATCTGGGGGATCCAATTTCCCCTGATTTAGTGAAAAGTACACATTATTTCTGGAAAGTACGGTCATGGATTCATTGAACATTAGTCTCCCTTATCAGTGGGGACTATGACGGATATAAAATGGCCTCCAAAGCCTCATGTGTTTGGAAGGCGATCAAATGATGGGCGTGGGGTGACCAACTTGCTGTTACGAGGTAAGGTCTGATTGGAAGAGGCAAGCACTGGAGCTGTGACCTGGAATGGCACATCTTCCTTGCATCGGTTCCTCCCTTCACTCTGCTTCCTGGCTACCATGACGGGAGAAGCTTTCCTCATCAGCCCTTCCTTCCTGCCGTGGAGCCAGCCAGCTAAAACAAACCTCCACTCCTGCAACTTTCAGGTCCAAGGTATTTCTTCTAACAATGAAAACAAGTGACTAAGATTGTGGGAATGGTTAAACAGGGCTGTCTTGCTTCTTGCATACCATATACTGTCAGTCCGCAATATGGACAACGTGTGTGTGTCCTTAAAGTGAACACAAAGATTTGAGCCTCTTAATTGGCATGATTTTGTGGGGTTTTCTGGGTTGTGAGAGGAGCAAACCATCTTCACAGGTCACGTCAGGCTGCTCACGGGAAGAGGAAAACATAGTTTCTGCGCAAGTGATAGCCTTGCTCTCCTATTGTCTGCTCCCCTTTCATTCGCTCAACAAACCTGAACTAGCAGACCTGCCAGGCCAGGCACTCTCCTGGTAGCTGTCCAAACTCCTCAGGTAACATTTCAGCACACACTTGCTCTGGTTATTTATGACAAACAGCTAGTGTTCACTGAGACTCCCAGGCCCAGCAATGTTGTAAGACTTCTCCAGCATGCCTTTTGTATACTTCTTCCCACAGCCCTCCCAGACAGGAACTATTCATCCTCCGTTCTCTGTGAAGCAACACATGCAGAGAACTTAAACAAACTTCCCAGGCCACACATCTGCACTGTGGGGCCAGAGCCCTTGGAAGGTAGCTCTGTGCTGCGGCTGCTCTGTGGCATTAGTGCAGGTAAGTGAGTGTCGCTGTTTTAGATTCTCCCACTAATGAGCATTGAGTTTCCAGAATTTATTTTCAGAGACCCTGTCTTTGATAGAATACAGCCCTACAGCTCCTGCAGATCATTCCTACTCTGAGTGTCCACATGATCAGCTTCTGCCAGAGACTCTGAACTTTGGTCATTCAACCAATAACATGAGCTCAACTTTCAGGCACTGTGGGGAAACCGGGACAGAGCAACCCCTGTGCCTGACATACATGCACCAGCTGCCTCGATTCTGAAGCCTGTGTCTCCATTGAGAAGCCTGCTCCCATATTTACAAGGCTGTAAAATTTGCAGTCTTTACTTACGCTTTCCTAAACAATGGGGGCCAAGCTCCCTTGAGGTGCGAGAAACTGGGAGAGGTGGGAAAGCACCAAGTGGGGCTGTAGTCTCAGCACCTCAGCTCGGACAACGGAGCTGTGGGAACCCACCTCCCAGTCCACACTCCCAGGCCAGCCCTTGGGACACTGCTCCCAGGTCCCAGGCCTTCCTCGGTCACCCTGGGCTCCACCACACGATGAGTCAATCTTCCTTCATGTCCTTGGCCACTTTTTATTTTCATAAGAAGGAAGTATGGCTACGGTGAATCCTTGACCACAAGCTGTGGGTTCTTGCTGAGGTCTCACCCAGAAAGGACATTTCAAATCCAGCATTAGTGGAAGCCGTAAAATGAAACTTATAAAATCAACATTATTTTTGTAGAGCCACTGTTTAAGTGCCATTTTACATCAATTGAAACTTACTGATTAAAATGCACGTGTTAGCATTTGCTCTTACCATCACACTGTGGCTTTGATCCTCACTGCTCGTGTGGCAGGGCCCCCAAACTGTTGTTAAAAACACTCCCTCACTGAGGCTTCCAGCATGTGATATGCAAATTATTAATTCCTAAAATACTTGTTGCTCTAATGTATAACAGAAGAAAATTTTGGTTAGTGCTTCCTTAAACATTTGATAGACTTTTGGAACACTTATAGCTTATAAAAGATTGAGCGGACAGTGCCAAGTATCCACAGACACCCTCATTGTCACGTTTCCCATTATTTACATCTTCAGTAGTACAATGCGTTCATTATAAGTGAGAAAACCATCAAAAACACTATTCAAACTAAAGTCTATACTTTGAGTTAGAATTCGCTCTGTACGTTATGCAGTTCTGTGGGTTTTGCCAAGTGTGCAAGGCTAGATATCCGCCGTAATGGAGTTACAGAGATTAGGGTGATTGTCCTAAAACTATGTGCTGCCTGCTTAGCCTCCCAGGAATCCTGGCAATCATGATCTTATCAATATCTCTAGAGATTTTTTTTTTCTGTTTTCTAGGATGTTACACAGCTGGAATCATAGACTTTTTGAACACTTTCACTGACTAATGTGTATTTGTTTCCTCTGTGTCTTTGTGTGTGTGTGTATGTGTGTGTGTGACCCAGGCCCTTTGCACTAAGCCGCATCCCAACTATGCACCACCACACCTAGCTTCATTGTTCTCACTATTTCAACAATCCCCAGTTGTGTGGGTATATTCAAGGTTGTTTTTGTTTGTTATCACATTCACCAATCGGAGGATATCATGGTTGCTTCCAATTTTGATCAGTTATCAATAAATTTGCTGTCAACTTTCTCATGCAGATTTTCACATGGAGAAGAGAAAATGTTTAACAATTTAAAAATAAAAGAACAGCACTAGATGCTATCTCTGAATATAACTCTTGTGACTTACTGGTATCATTAAACTATTGAATTAAAAAAGTGAATGCAGTGGCCACCTGAAAACTGGTGGATACTTCACAGATCGTGCAATCTACATGGACAAGTGACTTGGTTCTGAGCTTTCAGACTATTGCTGCTTCGTACAGTGTACCCAGTGGGGAACAGAACACCCAACTGCCAGAACCCCAACCAATAAGAGTTTTTCTTTATTAGACGCCAGAAGCAGAGGGTTGCCAGTGTTGCCAGTGGTCTCAGCTTTCCCCATCCTTCCCTACCACCTGTGCTGGGTTCACAGATGGGGACGACCAAGACAAGCAGGCAGGGAGGGCAGTGACATTTCCACAGGGACACTCAGGTCTCCCCAGAAGCTTTGGCACAGGCGTTGCATGACGCCCCACTGACTACCTCTGACGCCAACAAAGCTAAAAACACAAGCATCTCTGCTCAAGATTCTGCAGTGGATATAAATGGACGGTTTGGCCCCTGTCATGTTTCCTGACGTGTCCCCTTGCTCTCTCTTCATTGTTTAATCCTTAAATCTCACTTTCCATTTAACTGTATTAGATTTTTCTATGTTTATTTCTTCTTTTGGGTTCTTATACTAGGGAGACTACACAATATTTACACATGTAGGTCTGGTTTATTTCACTTATATCTTCAAATTGCATCCACTTATATATGAAGGCTTTGAGTTTATTATTCTTTATAGCTGAGTAACACACCACTGTATAAAAACACCACATCTTTTTATCCATTCTTCATGTGGCAGGCATTTTGGTTGTTTCCAAGATTTGGCTATCACAAACTATATAAAAAAGGCATGCTGAGCTATAAAAGGCTCAAGTCAACAGCCTCCAATATTGCCAGCTGTACTGATAACCCACTACTATTATGGAGTACTGGACTACAGGTACATCCACTTTCTCTTTGGTCAATGAGAAGAAAGATTTGTACTAATAGTATTTAGACAAGTTATCATGTCCGCATCTTGTACTCTGAACAACTACTATGAAGACAACAATATGCAATATATTAACAGTTGTACCAGTCCTACTAACCTGTTGTGAAACTGTCTCATTGCTACTTCTATCTCATTAATATTAATTTTAAAATAAGGGAAAAAAGATTCTGCAGTGGAAACAATCAAGGGAGAAGACACTGGAAACTGTTGTTGCATGAGCTAAGCCAGCAGGTTTTGCTACTACCTGAAATAAACAACAAGCAAATTAACCAACTCCAGCCCACTCTGGCCCCTTCTAGCCTGGCCCACAACCACAAGGGGCTACTTGTACCCAGGGTGAGACCTAGCCAGAAGGGAGACCTAGATGGCTACTGTTTTCACAGCATCTCTTTCTTGGTTGCTGCTCCGAACCTTGTGCAGAGACCTGCATGCATGGCCTCCTGGTCTACCATTCCTTGGGGTGTGACAAGTGGCACACTGTCCTCCTTGCTCTGGGTGTAAGGCTACAGTAAGGGAAGACAGATGAGGCACAGAGTTCATTTTAGTGCTGTTTCCACTCCATTTTCTACTTGCATTTCTTTGATTTGGGCCTTGCTGTCTCTCTCTTGGATTTTTGTGATAATTCCTGTTTCCTCCATTGTACCCTGGTATTCAATCCCCTTCTCCAGTTATTTCTGGCTAAGCATTCCTGAAACCTGGACCTGGTTGGCCCCTCACTTGCTGTAAACCTGCACTGTCTCTCCACAGCCTAGCAGGGGAGCCCCCAGTGCCTCAGCCTCACACCCAGCACCCTCATCTTGCCCACCGCAGGCTGCCCACATTCTGTGCAGCAGAACCTCAGCACTTGCTCCCTCCCTTCCTGGAATGCATGCTTCTCTTATAAAGCCACTACTTCAGTGTAGAAATTATGGGGGACAAGATATTAATCCAAAGTACAAAGTTTTAATGAGGGGTATATGATGTACTATTTCAAATATGACTACAAGCTCATTTCTTACTATGGATTTGTTTGACAAGTTACTGACAAAGAAAAGCAATATACACGAGCCACAAGAATTTAAAGACCTTACAACATGGCATCATATTATCAAGTAGTGTGAACGAAGAATTGCAACAAATGAAAATTAAAATATATGCAGCTGCATTTTAGGAGCCTATATAACATAAAAATGTATGTTTAATTTATGTCATGATTTCTAAAGCTATGTAGAAAAGTTCACATCTCATATTCTGTTTTTGGACAGCCCTGAACATACCCTTAACACTCTGTACCTCAGATGAGACATCTGTAAAGTGGGTATGCAGCAAACTGACTGCATCCTGGTAGGAAGGTGTGAACATTACTCAGATTCCTTTTGATTTTAAAAACTATACCTTTTAAAGCTTTGACAAACAATATTTTTAAAATTACTAAAATTCACTTCCTGTAGCTTCCTCTCATGTTCAGAGGCCTTTTCCAACTGATGGAAGGACAGGACCAAGAAACATGGTGCAAAAAATTGAAGAAGAAGAAGAAGAAGAAGGGCTATGAGGATAGTCAATATTTTCGTCCAATCCCTTCAAGGTCAGTAAGGACTCAGGACATAAGAGAACCTGTGCTGTAATATCCTATAACTCAGAGGGGTCTCAAATTTTCTGGTCAAGGAGATTATGGGACCTCAGAGGAAAGGGATAAATGAACTATAGTGTGTCTAAGGAGAGTCACCCAGAGAAAAACATTCTCTCAGGCTTTCACAGTAAGCAAACTGGGCAAGCAATGGCCGTGACTTGTCCCGAAGGCTGACAATGACAACAGTTCTACAAAGCACTGTACATGGTTCCAAAGTTAATCCTGAAGGGATTTGACCCTGGAAGACACAAATGATGAATGTTTTGTTATACAGGTCTTGCTTTAACTTGCCCTTGATAACCCAGCAGAAAAGCTTAATTACAAGGCATAAAACACAGAACTAGATTAATATGATGAGCTGTAAGAGGCTTAAATGAACAACCTCCAACATTGCCAGTTTCACCGGTAACCCACTGCAATTATGAAACATTAGACTATGTATACATGTACTTCCTCTCAGTTCAAAGAGAAGGGTTTTCTTTTTTCTTTCTTTCTTTTCCAATATCAATTAGAAAATGTATCATGTCTGCACCCTGTGCTCTGTATTCCTATTGTGGGGACAATATGCAATGTGTCAATTATTATGAATGTACTACTAATGTGCTGTGAAACTATCATATTGATATTTCTTATTAAAAGTAATTTTAAAAGAAGACACATGGTGCAAACATAGTCTTCAGGCCAGGACCACATCAGCATCAGAAATGCCCTGCGTGCCACATCTGGCATTAGGATGATAAAGTGCTCAATGTTCATCAGATGCAGCCCCAGCCTTTAGAAGTAGAAAAGTCCTCCCAGGAGGCACGTATGTCCAGAGACAAATAACAAAACCAAACATAAAAGCAAAACCATGTTTCAAAAAGAGAGGTTCAGAGTTTTTAATAATTTTGTTTGGACACCCTGGATCCAAATCCAGCTCCTCCTTCTCGCATTGCTCTCCTAGGGCTGGAGGGCACAGGCACTGAGGGCTCTGATCCCAGAGGTGGCCATGGATTGGACTCCATGCAGACAATGAAAAGTCCTTCTTACTAATGGCCCCAGTAAAAAAACTACTGGAGTTCATATCTGTACACCTCTTCACAGAATGAGAACACACAAATTGACTTTCTCACTTAGAAAGAAAAACAGTCCAATGCCAAGGCTTATCAAGTAGGGACCCAGCATCTCTGGGAACTGCCTGTGTTCCCCAACAGGTCTTGCTGGAGCCCCCTGGGTTCTCCACTTTATAAAATAAAGCTGAGTTGCAATCGACACAAGGGCTGGCCATTCACATGTATGTAAACCAAATGCCAAACAACCCAGGTGAAGGGAGATCCCAAAGAAACACATCAACAAGGGCTCTTAATAGCTGCCAGCTGAATGATAGCTCTAGAAAGTAGAGTCCCAGCGAGGCTGGGTTTGTAGCTCAGTGGTAGCACACTTGGGTAGCATGAAAAAGGCCCTGAATCCCATCCTCAGCAATGTAAAACAGTGAACAAAAAGGAAAAGTCCTGCCTCCTGTCAAAACTGGAGGGCTCTGTTTTCTAGATGTTTCCTTTCCATCACTTTCACTATCCCAACAGCTTGGGTGCTCAGAGATCAGCACAGTGGACCAGCTTCGCAACAGGCTCTGTGATGTGGAAAGTAGAAATGTGCTGCCATTTGGTCCTAAATCAGTAGGCTTTGAAGTGCAACACCTCTGCCCCATGCTGCGCTTGGCAAACGCCATCCATATAGAACAGAGAAAAATGTCTGCAATATGTTCTGTGGAAGCCAGGATGAGGCTGCTCTTCAAAAATGGCCAGCTCCTCATTTCCAGCCAATGCTTTCCACATGGGTGCAAGGAAAAGGGGCATGGAGTAGGGAAGGATGGGGCCAGGGATTAAGACCAGGTGGAGAAGAAAGCAGAGAGGTAGAAGATCTGGTCTGCAACATCTGATTTGTCTTGTCCTTGCTGGTGATGATGCAAAGGTGTAAGAAAATTTATGATGTTTAACCCTAAAAATATAGTGAGGTCTTTAGCCAGTGTCCTGCCTATGAAAATTATTATGTACCAACTCTGCATGGATGAAGCCAGAGACGCGCAGCAATTTATATCCAGTGTATCAATCAATTTCAGGAACTGGCTATCTTCAGAGGATTCATGGAAGTCAGCCTAAAACTCAGCATACTAGGTTGTATTCCACCCAAACACTGCCTTTGGGAAAAAGAATGTGAGGTGGGAGCTGTGGGAGACACAGGGCTTAGCCTGACCCCCAGGCAGAGGCTGTGCTGCTCTGCAGGATCCCAGGAGCAGGACCAGCACCTCCAGCCACCTCTCTATCCACCCTGAATCTTCCACTGAGGGCTGCCCAGGTGCTCACTGAGCCAGCAGCCCAGCCGGTTCTAAATTCCCAATCATCACATACTGACCCTTCTCCTTGTATGGTCATCAGTGCAGAACACATGCCCAAATGCTACCTGCCTGGTCTCTGGGTCCCTCCCAGCAGCCTACCTGAGCTAAAGATGATCTGATAGGGGTTACAGCATAGAGAAACAACCACCTAACATGCAAACAGAGCCAGAGCCACAAAGAACTGAAACAGGGACTTTATGTTAGTCTATCTAATCTACTTGGGGATGAAATTAGCCACTGCATGCTTAAAACCATGAGCAAAGGCAGAATAAACAGGAATCAGTAATGCTATAGTAGTCCAAGCTCCAGTTCCGAAACCATCTACCATCCCCTCTGGCCCATGAATACCTGCCTGGTAAGGAATGTCAGCCTGAGTTCATCCTCAGACTGTTCAAGTCCAGAGCTCGACTCCACCCACAGTCCCCACCCAGGGGGCCTCGCAGCAGCCAGCAGCCCGAGTTCCGACTCACAACCAGGCATATCTGGAGAGGAACAAGCTTGGTGGATCCATATGGGGCTAGCAGCATAACTTCACCAAAGTGCAGAGATCATTGCCCCACAAAATGATAACAACAAGAAGTAACATGGAATCTCAAGGCCCGTGCCCACCCAAATCAAGTACAGGAGACACTACCATGGAAGAAAATGGGAATTATGCAGCCAAAACCTCTGAATCTGAGGTAGATAGAAAAGTACAGAACCATATAGAGCAACTCAGATCAGACATAAGATCTGAAATAAAAAATAAATGCATGAATTAATAGAATCTGAAGTGGAGAAACAATTGCAGAAACGTAGAGAGGAAACCAGAACAGAAATAACCCCTGAAGTAAAAAAAAAAAAAAAAAAAAAAAAAAAAAAAAAAAAAAAAAAAAAAAAAAAAGATACGTCTAAATTAATAACATCTAAAATAGGGGAACAAATATAGAAAGGTAAAGAGGGGAACAGAGCAGAAATAATTTCTGAACTAGAGAGAGAAAGGATAGCTATAATGAAAGACTTAAGTAATATTACAGAAGACATTGGTAAAAATTAGAGAACAGAAAAATGATAGATTCCCTGACTGAGCAATATAGGAAAGAAATAGATCGCATGAAATAGCTTCAAAGAAATACTCAAGCAAATAAAATCTCAATCACAAGTTGGTAAAACTGTGAATGAAAGGGAAGATAGAGTTTCAGATCTTGAAGACATAGTCGCAGCCAGTGAAAAAGTAAGAAAGGATCTCTTAAAAACAACTAGCATGCAGAAAAAAACAATTCAGCATCTGCAAGATGATGCAAACATGAACAATGTGAGACTAATAGGAATCAATGAGAAAAAAGGAGTTAATACAAATGATATAGAAAGAATATGGGCAGAAGTAATAGCAGAAAACTTCCACATATGAGAAAGCAATTGGACATTCAGGTAACTGAAGCATACAGAACTCCAAATAACATCAACACAACTAAAAACACACCCAGACATATAATAGTCAAGACCCCAGAAATTCAGTAAAAGCATAATATACTAAAAGCTGATAAAGAAAAGAAACAGATCACATTTAAAGGAAAATCCATCAGAATAACAGCAGATTTCTCTTCACAAACCATGAAGGCAAGAAGAGCATAGAACAGAGTACTTCAAGTCCTCCATGAAAATAAATTTCAGTTCAGACTGCTATACCAGGCAAAACTCTCCTTCAAGTACAAGAGAGAAGTGAAATACTTCCATGACGAGGAACAGCTATAGAATTTCAAGACGTCAAAGCCAACACTACACAGTACACTAACAAATATTTTAGAGAGGGACCAAAATGACCCCAATTCAACAAATGAGAACAGAAAGATCCCACCAAATAGGGTAACCAATTAAACATAGGAGAAAAAATGGTAAACAGTAGTAAATAAAAGTCACGTCAATCATAAGTCAATACATTTCAATTATAACCACCAATGTAAATGGACTCAATTCTGCAATTAAAAGAAGTAGACTGGCAGAGTGGATAAGGAAACAAAACTCAACAATGTGCTATTTACAAGAAACACACTTAACTCATGAAGAAACTCATAGGCTAAAAGTTAAAGGATGGAGAACAACACTACATGCTCCAGCACCTCAAAAAAAAAAAAAAAAAAAAAGCAGGGGTAGTAATCCTGTTTTCAGACACTCTAAACTTCAAACCAAAATTGATCAAATGTAACAAAGAAGGCCACTACATACTGGTCAGGAAAAAATTCAGGATGAAGAGGTAACACTCATAAATATGGATGCACCCAACACAGGAGCAGCAAGTTATATAAGACAAACCTTAATGGACATGAAGGGGCTGGGGAGATAGCTCTGGAGAATAAGCTCTTGCCTGGCAAGTGCAAGGTCCTGAGTTCAATCCCTGGTACAGAAACAAACAAACAAAACCTTAATGGACATAAAAAATCTAATATCCGATACCACAATCTTTTTTTTTTTTTTTTTTTTTTTTTTTGCGGAACCAGGGATTGAACTCACAACCTTGTACTTGCCAGGCAGGCACTTGTGCCCCTGAGCCATCTCCCTGGCCCCTTGATAACACAATCTTAACAGGAGACCTTAACAGTCCCCATCTGAAAAAGATAGGTCAAGCAGACAAAAAATTAGCAAAGAAGTAGCAGAACTGAAACAATTTGGAACAACTGGACATACACAGAGGGTTCCACCCAAACACTTCAGAATACACATTTTTTTCAGCTGCACGTGGGACATTTGCTAAAATAGGCCATATATCAGTCCACAGGTCATGCTTAAGTATATGCAAGAAACCCATGCATATTTTCTGACCACAGTGTATTGAAATTGGAAATAAATGACAAAAGAAACCATAGGAACTCCAGAATTACATGGAAATTAAACAACACTCTTCTCAGTCAGGCGTGGTGGCTCACCCCTGTAATCCCAGCACTTGGGAGGCTGAGGCAGGAGGATTGGTGCGAGTTCAAGACCAGCCTGGGCTACAAAAGTGAGCTCAAGGCCAGCCTCAACTGCATAGCGAGACCCTGTCTCAAAAAGACAAAAAAAAAAAAAAAAAAAAAAAAAAAAAAGAAAGAAAGTGTTTTAGCTGGGCGTGGTAGCTCACACCTGTAATCCCAGCACTTGGGAGGCTGAGGCAGGAGGATTGGTGTGAGTTCGAGACCAGCCTGGGCTACAAAAGTGAGCTCAAGGCCAGCCTCAACCGCATAGCGAGACCCTGTCTCAAAAAGACAAAAAAATAAAAATAAAAATAAAAATAAATTTAAAAAAAACACTCTTCTCAATAGCCAGTGGGTTACAGATGAAATTAAACAAGAAATTAAACAATATCTAGAATTTAATGAAAATTCAAACACAACCTCCTGGAACTTATGGTATGCAATGAAAGCAGTTCTTAGAGGGAAATTTATAGCTATAAACTCACACATTAAGAAAACACAATGGGAACAAATAAATACTCTTATGCAGGACCTAAACTGACTAGAAATGGAAGAGCAAACCAAATCCAAAGCCCAACAGTGACAGGAAATTATAACGATTAAAGCAGAAATTAATTCAACTGAGACAAGAAAAACAATAAAAAGAATTAATGAATCAAAAAGCTGGTTCTTTGAAAGAGTAAATAACATTGATAAGCCCCTAGCTAGCCTCATCAAAAAGAGGAAAGAAAAGACTCAAATTCAAGTAATAAGGAATGAAAACGGTGAAATTACTACAGACCCAGCAGAGATTCAGAGGATCATAAATAGCTACTTTTCGAATCATTACTCTCACAGAATTGAAGACACAGATGAAATGGACAGATTCCTAGAAAAGTACAAATTACCAAAACTGAAGAAGATATAAGAATCTCATAACCCAATAACAGCCAATGAAATACAAAATATAATGAAAAGCTTAATAACAAAGAAAAGTCCATGACCTCTTGGATTACTACCAAATTCTACAAGAAATTTATGGAAGAAATAACCCCAACACTCCTGAGACTCTTCAGTCAGATCGAAAAGGAAGCAATCCTTCCAAAATCATTCCTCGAGGCAAGTATTATACCAATACTAAAACCAGAGAGAGATGCAATTAAAAAAGAAAACTACAGGCCAATTTCTCTCATGGACATAGATGCAAAAATCCTCAATAAAATCCTCACCACAGGATACAACAAAACCTCAAGAAGATTATACACCATGACCAGGTAAGATTCATCCCAGGGATACAAGGATGGTTCAATATATGCAAATCTATAAGTACAATACACTATATCAATAGAGCCAAAACCAAAAATCATATGATCCTCTCAATTGATGCCCAAAAGGCCTTTGACAAAGTCCAGCACTCATTTATGTTCAAAGTCCTATAGAAAATTGGAATAGAGGGCCTCTACCTCAACCTGATAAAAACAATCTACAACAATCCAACAACTAACGTAATACCAAATGGGGAAAAACTGAAGTCTTTCACTCTCAAATCTGGTACTAGACAAGGATGTCCCCTATCACTACTCCTATTCAGTATAGCTCTGGAATCATTAGATACAGCCATTAGACAAGAAAGACAAATAAAAGAAATAAGAACAGGTGAAAAAGTAAAACTATCACTATTTGCGGATGACATGATAATCTACTTGGAAGACCCAAGAGACTCCACTAAGAACCTACTAGAATTAATATACAAATTCAGTAGCATAGCAAGTTGCAAAGTCAACACACAAAAGTCAATAGCATTCCTCTACACATATAACAAACACACTGAGAGAGAAATTAGAGAAACAGTACCTTTTATGATAGCACTGAAGAAAATGAAATACTTAGGAATTAACCTAAGGAAGCAAAAGAACTTTTCAATGAAAACTACAGTACTCTGAAAAAAGAGATCCTAGAAGATTTCAGAAAATGGAAAGGTATTCCCTGCGCCTGGATAGGAAGAACCAACATTGTGAAGATGACCATACTCCCTAAATTGTTATACAGATTTAATGAAATTCCTATCAAAATACCATCAACATACCTCGCAGAACTGGAGAAATGACTCCTAAAATTGATTTGGAACCACAAAAGACCCAGAATTGCAAAAACAATTGTGAGCAACAAAGGTAAGGCGGGAAGCATTACATTTCCTGACCTAAAGTTATACTACAAAGCTACAGTAATAAAATCAGCATGTTATTGACAAAAAAAATAGACCTGAGGATCAATAGAATAGGTTGGAAGATAGAGAAGCAAATACAAACACACTCAGCCACCTTATCTTTGACAAAGGGGCCAAACATGCTTATTGTAAGAAAGATAGTCTCTTTAACAAAAGGTGCTGGAAAAAGTGGCTCTCTACATGCCAAAAACTAAAACTTGACCCAGGTCTATCACCATGCACTAAAGTTGAAATGGATTAAAGGTCTAAATATTAAAAGAGAGACATTAAATCTCCTGGAAGAGAAAGTGGGATAAAATCTTAAAGACATCGAGGTAGGCAAAAAAATTCATGGACAAAAATCAAAATGCACTTTTAATACTTGAAAGCATCAATAAATGGGACCTTCTCCAGCTAAGAAGTTTTTTCATATCAAAAGAAATTACCAACAGAGTGAAAAGACAACCCACATATTTTGAAAAGATTTTAACTAATAAGTATTCAGACAAAGGTCTTCTTAGGGTCCCAAAATTCAAAGACCCAATTCAGAAATGGACATCTGAGTTGAACACACACTTCTCAGAGAAAGAAATTCAACAAGCCTCTAAATACATGAAGAAATGCTCCACTTCGATAGCCTTCCATGAAATGCTAATGAAAACAACACTTAGATACCATCTCACCACAGAAAGAATGACTCCCATAGAGAAATCAACTAGCAACAAATGCTGCAGAGGCTGTGGAGAAAAAGGAACCCTTCTCCACTGCTGGTGGGAATGCAGACTGGTGCACCCATTATGGAAAACAGTATGGAGGCTCCTTTAAAAAAAAAACTAGAGCTGGAAATTCCATTCAATACAGCTATCCCCCTACTTGGAATTTTCCCAGAACTGAAAATATAGCACAGTGATATCTGTGCACCTATGTTTAGAGCAGCCCTATTTGTAATAGCCCAATCTTGGAAACAACCAAAATGCCCATCATTTGAAGAATGGTTGAAAAAGATGTGCATTTTTATATAATGGAATATTACTCAGCTATAAAGAATGATAAACTGGAAGACTTCATATATAAATGAATGTACATTGAACTCACAAGTGAAATAAACCAGACCTACATTTGTAAATATCAGATAGTCTCTCTAATATAAGAAATCTAAAGAAGAAATAAAAATGGAAAGGCATAACACAGCTGAATGTAAATCAAAGACTTATGAAGCAACACTAAAACTACACTTGGAATGCATGTCATTCTGGACTTTTAGATGTAAAGTGGTAAGCTCTGTTACTGCTATACTCTCTCTCAAGTAAATGTTTGGTTAACAAGAAAAGAAAAAAAGGTATTAATTGAGAATAAGAGAGTAGGTAAAATGCCATAGGCTTGACAGGCTACAATTTTATACATTCTTAGATTTCTAAATGTCTGTGTAAAAATGTATAACTGATTTTATCACATTTTGTAAAGATTTATTAGAATATCAGTGATTTAAGGAAAATGCCAATGTCAAACTAAGTCTAAGATGTTTGATATTCAGAAAGATAGAGATGTTAAGCTCAATTACCTATATTATAGAGTATTAGTATCACGAAACTTCTCTGCTGGAGGATCGAGAATGTAAATTAACAGACCAAAAATTGGAGAAAAAGAAGGGCTACAAGGATAGTCATCATTTTGGCTCTAGCCCTTCAAGGTCAATGAGGACTCGGGACATAAGGGAACCTGTGCTGTAACATCCTATAACTCTGTGGTTTCCCAAATTTTCTGGTCAAGGAGATTATGGGACCTCAGAGGAAAGGGATAAATGAAGTATAGTGTGCCTAGGGAGAGTCACCTAGGGAGAAAACGTTCTCTCAAGCTTTCACAGAAAGCAAACTGGTCAAGCAATGGTGGTGACTCATCCCGAAGTCTGATACTGACAACAGTTCTACAAAGCACTGCATATGGTTCCAAAGTTAATCCTGTGGAGATTTGACCTTGGAAAATACAAATGATGAAAGTTTTGTTAGACAGGTCTTGCTTTAACTTATCCTCGATCACCCAGCCAAAAAGCTTAATTACAAGGCATAAAATGCAGCGCTACATTAGTATGGTGAGCTGTAAGAGGCTTAAAACAACAGCCTTCAACGTTGCCAGATCCACCAGTAACCCACTGCAGTTATGGAACATTGGACTATGTATACAAATACTTCCCCTTAGTTCAAAGAAAAGGAAATATTTTTCTTTCTTTACCAATGTTGATTAGAAAATTTATGACATCTACACCCTGTGCTCTGTATAACTATTATGAGGACTACAATATGCAATGTGGCAACTATTGTAAATGTACTACTAATGTGTTTTGAAACTCTCATATTGTTATCGCTTATTAAATGTAATAAAAAAATAAGAGCTATAGAAATGGAACAATTTGCAAAGGTATCCTAGTCACAGAGATCAGATCAATACAGTGGTTGCCCTTGCAAATTCCCTCAGAACATAGCACAATGTTTGGGGAAACACTGTATGAAGAGCAACAAATACATCCAGACTTGTCAGGCCCCAGAAGCAGGACAGCAGGGAGAGAGGGCAGTGGGATTAGGAAACAAATCTGTCAGACACAGGAAAACTAAAAGCTCAAGTTAAGGGATTCCAAGCAGAGTAATACTGTCAGCCTACGCCTGGCCAGATCGGCACTCCAAGAACAAGAGACGGTGGGCTGTGATGCAGGGAGTGGTAGGGAGCACCTGGGAAGGACTTCACATCCCAGAGTGCATTTCAAGCAGCAGGCAGCCCCTGAGCCAGGGGCCAGGCTGCTGAACGAGGAGACAACTGAAGACAAAGGCAGAGAAACAGCTGCAGCCTGAGGACCATAGGAGACAAGTTGCATGCCACACACAAGTGGGGACATCACCATGAGGGAACGTGCTCCTCATCTTGGCAGGGCCGCTGGGAGCCCTGGCTGCTGTGGGGCTGGCAGCTTGAGCCTGCTAGCTACTTCCCAACCTGTCCATCTCCAACCCAGGCCAAGAGACCATGTCAGCAATGCAGTTGCTGGGAGCCCCACAGTTCAGTGCTGCTCTTACAAGCTAGCACTTCAGAGCTTTGCACCTTCTGAATGGCAGTGCCCCCAGAATGACTAGGAAATCACTGCATCGAATCTGGCCCTGCCTGTGGGTCCCATGATGAAATCCTAGTATATGATTCAAGCATGTCATGAATCTTTCTTCTCTATAGGACTGGCTTAAGAGTTTCTACATTGTCACAACCTATTTCACAGGGTAGTGAAAATCAAATAAAGCAAAATGTAAAGAAGCTAGAGGCCTCTCACCAGGCCCAACAAACATGCCTGGGTTTACTACTGTGGTATGCAGATGCCATGGGCAAGATAGGGCACTGCAGCTTCCCTCAGGGTCATAATACATTACTCATGGTGTTAGCCTTATCTACATAGTGAACAACCCTGCACCCATGTCTGAGTACTTGCTTCAGAAACCCTCAGTGAGCTCGGAAACTATGCTCTGCATGTGAATCTAATGCGTCTCCCAGAGGGCTTCTTGTTCAGAGGTAGGATTTTTGGAAGGTGACTAAATAATGAGTATTCTAACTTAATGAATTAAATACTGAAAGAGTCATAATTGGATTTCATTATTGTATGGCAAAGAAGACTTAAAAGGTACAGCTCAGTGGAAGGAAGGAAGCCAGGGTGACCATCTGGCCATCACCTCCCTGCTCTGGCTCTTTCCTTCATCTCACTTCCTGGCTGCCAGGAAGCCAGCAGCTCTCGTCCACTGTGGCCTTCGGCCATGCTGTGTGGTCTCCTCTCAGAACCACAGAAGTAGAACTACTGACCATGGAGTCAAACACACTGACTCATTCCACAAGATCCCTTGGGAACTTACAGGCCTGGCTCACAGTGTTTTAGGTCACTTGGCTGTCCAGTCATTTTGCCACTTTGCAGAACTCAATGGGAATGAACATTCTGATAAACACGTTGACAAGAAGCTTTCCACTGGGCTGGGTAAGGTGCAGTGAATCTAGATCTCTTTTTCTCTAGCCCCCTGCCCTGATGTCATCCATGCACATTTTGGTACAGTTCATAAAACACGTGTAGGACTCCACTCAGAGCAATCTTCTGCTTGGCTGTGGTTATATCATACCCAGTCCAACACTAGTCAGTAGTGCTAGCTGCCCTCTGAGATGCCAGGAAGTGGCTTCTGGGATTATCCTCACACTCCATGAGGCAGAAATCCATTTGCCCTGGTCTAGGCCTATGGCTGTGCTTGGGGAACATTGTGAAAGTTAGCACATATAAACTCACATACACACACTCAACATATATAAAATAACACACACACATATATAGTAACATATATGAACAAGCATACATACATACATGCACACATGCACACATATGCACATACATCAGGCACACATACACACCTACACAGGAAAATAGTCTCTGGGAAGGTTAAGCTCTGCTATGACACACACCAGGTTCACTCAGTAACAGCTCACCTTCTTCCAACTAGCTTCTCAGCACTCTCTCACTTTATGCTTGCATGAGCCTGGTATACATGGCCATTCTGGCTTTGAATTCAGATTTACTCTCCCCTATCCATGTGACTTCAAAAATATTTAACTTCTTTGGGTAGTAGTTTCCTCATCTAAAATGGGAGGACAAAATCTATAACAGAATACTGTAGTGAGAGTTTTACTGAAAGTATACAGGATGTATATGATAATACACAAGTGGTTTGTCTAATAAAGAAAAGGTTAAGTGTGTGGTAGAAACAGAAAAGGGTCACTCCAACCCAAGCTTCTGGCCAACTGTAGAAAAGTGGGGACTACCTTCCCTATGCTCCGTGCACACAGGCATCTGCATCCCTCTTCCTGCTAGCACTGCTAGTCAGCACAGGTCCTGCCCTTCCACCACGTGAGCAGCCAGATGTCTTCTGCCTGGCGTCACCCGCCTCAGAGCCTCTGTCACGCATGGCAGGCAGGTGGCCACCATGCCCTCTGCCACAGCTGTCACTTTCTGGACTCAGACTCACAGCCACCATCAGAGCTGGTAGAGAGGAAAGCAAGGGTCTCGTTCACAAGGACAGTTACTTGGTCCCTTGAAGGTGTCTTCAAAAACAAGGAGCTCTTTGTTTAAAATGTAGAGAAGCAAAGGCCTTGCTTATTCAGCTATTCACATCATTTTCTCTTCTATTGCCAGGAACTTCTTCACTTTAGCTATAACCCCTAGCCACAAAATTCAACCTGTGTCTTCTTTACCAACATCAGAGCTATAGGGAGGAAACTGCAGAAGTTACCTCTAAATATTCATGTTCTCTCTTCCCAGGTAGAATCAGCTGTTACAAACTGGAAGAAAACGTGGGAAACAATCGTTAATACTCATTCTGTAGTAGCAGCAAAAGTAAAGTGCTCTTTTTCTCTTCAGACGTATATTTTTTAATTTAGTTGATTTTTGTGTGGGGGAGGGTGTCACTCAGACTATACTTTTAAAAAATGATGATGAGATGAAACCTGGGCATAACATTTAGTCATAATTTTACAAAAATTTACCAACCAATTCCATTTGAGTGATGCTAGTGGGATTTAACATGACAGAAGCTGTAATCTTTGTGTCTGCCCATCATCATAAAAATGTCTGGAATACCTCCATGTGCCAGTTACCATGCTAGCATAAGATACAAGACCACGAGGAAGTAGTGCCCAAGTATCCATGAACACTATCCATATATATATATATATATATATATATATATATATATATATATATACATATATAGAGAGAGAGATAGCTATAGATATAGATATATAGATATATAGATATATATGCATATATATCCTAAGTCTTTACAACATTCCAGACATACAAGTTGACCTATGAGATGATAAGAACAACAACAACAAAAAATATGTGTAAGATAACCACATGAAGGAGTGGAATATGTGCTTGGGGAAAGTGAAGCACCACTTTATAAAGAAGACATGAACATGGTTATTAAAGAAGACATGTTCTCCAGGCCAAGAAAGAGGAGCAAAGAGCAGAGAAGGGTAGAATCAGGGCAAAGAGGCCTCAAACATACAGTTTGGTCAGAAGTGGAGGCTTATTATGAGGCACAAATGAGATATCCTTTTGCCCAAAACAATCCTGAAGGCTAGCCTTGTAAAAGTGTTTAACAAGAGTGTGATGTGAGCATGTTTTCTTTGGCAAGAAAAAATATACTAATTGAATGAAAAGCATATGAATCCAAACAGGAAACCAGAGCTTACCAAATGAGAGATGACAAGGATCTGAATTAGAACACTAGCAATGGGGAAGGTGTACAGGAGCAGGGAAGACAGAGGAGGGAGGCAGAGCTCACTCACGGTTGAGAAAGGATGCCCCAAGGTCTGGATGGGTAACATGGTATGTGGTATAGCAGGTCCTTGCGCTGAGATCTCACAGGCGAAGCTCCCACTTCTCAAGCATGCTCTTGATGAATCTGAGTGTGGGTGCACAACAGGGACAGGGAGTTGATGTCGGCCCTAGAGTGAAGGTCCTACCCTACCATGGAAACAGGATGGAACTTCACTCCAGTCTCAACCTCACCTCGAGTTTGGTTACTAGAACTTCCCATAGCCCTTCCCACCATACTTGCCTGTGGTTCTTTACCTTTCTATTTCCATGTCATTAACAGGTTTGGTTTTACTGCACAGGAAATGGGACATACTGTGGGCTCAGGGTTGGTTTTTCCAACTGCAAGCTTTTTGTCTCTCCATGAGCTAGCCTGAGTTTGGTTTTCAACAGTAACATAAAGGTGTGTGCTGACTTGGAAATGCTGTCCTCTCTGATCAAAGAATTGGGGTGCTTCCTGAGGTCAGCAGATAGCCCTGAAGAAGATCCCAGCAGATGCTGAGCAAATTGGGTGAGCTACAGAGAGCATGCTGCAATGAACAACTTCTGTTGATTTGGTTACAACCATGTAAAACCTTCAGTAAACTATATAATCAGGTATGAGTTGTGAATCCTGTTCTTCCTATTTATAAACATATTTAAGAGCATCATCATCACTGGAAGACATTCAAACACCTGTACACACAGGACGCCATCACCAAACTGGACATAAGACCCACTTATGTTGCAGACATAAGATTCCCCCTTCCAGGAGCTGGCATATGGGACACTGGAACCTCACTGGGGCATCCAGCAAGAGCCAAGGGTAAGGAGGGAGGTGGGGAACATGCGACTGGAGCCTCAGTAGAAAGAGTGAATGCTGCCTTCCCACTCCACTCCTAGTGGGGCCAGGGAGCTTGGGTCACTTAAGATCGCGCCTGCCAGAGTCCAAGGTCTCCCACACTACACCAGGCAGACTGTGATTCTCCCACCCAACTGAGTTCACAGCACCCCTGTTTTTGGCCAAAAGAAATTCCAGGCAGCTTATACAAATGCACACAACAAAGCAAGAAAAAATAAGTTCTAAAATAATTGGATGAGAAAGACTAAGCCAAGGAGGGGTGGAGGGGAGATGCAGTGAAACCGTAAGTGGGGATGGCTTCTCTGAGACTCTCTAAGGAAGAGATGGAAATAGGAGTTCTGAGCTCCTAGAATGAACAACAGGAACCACCATTATAAGGGAACAATGTACTCATTGACTCCACTAGGTCCTAGAATCTGCCCTGAGGTCCTGGGCTTTGATTATCACCCCTGAGCCTGGATCACATTTAGTAGAAAAGGAATCTTACAAACAAAGTATTTAGCCCACAAAAATTTTGAAAACTCTAGTATTGACCATGTCCCCCAAAACTATAGAAAAACATCTTATGAGCAAACAAGGAAAAGTGCAATAATTTAAATCAGGAATGAACAAGTATACAGGAAGGATGTAGAATAGAAAGAAGGAAATGCTCTCAGGCATCACCCTTGACAGCAGGCATCTAATTTTGAATCCATGGACTCTGGTTTCTGTGCTGCTTAGAAACCCTGTCGTGCTTGACTATGTGCTGCCTCCAGAGTGATCAAGTGACACTTGATCACTCAAAAGAGAAGTACTATGTCCTATTTAAGAAACGTATACATGGGTTCTTGCTTCCACATTGTCCTTTTGTGGAATCTCTCACAGTCTTCCTCAAAGCTGTGCTCTGCTACCCTCTGAAAGTTGAGAGCTACCCAGTACAGAGGCTGAGCAATAAAAGCACCTGGTCATCGTTGAGAGGCAACAGGAAGGTGGCATAGATATGTCAAGAAAGAGTGGTGGCCTTGGAGAGTTCCTGCCTCAAGAGCAAATCATGGAGCCATCTGCTCTAAGGAGCTGTCCGAGAAACAAGTCAAGTGGATTCATGGGGAGGCAGGACACCTGGAGTGCAACAGGAATTTACAGCTATGCCAGCAGCAAATCTGGTGCCACTAAAGTATGTGTCAAGAACCAACATCTAACCCACTAGGTCATAACGGCTAACTCAGTTCTCATTGGTAAGCACGAATGGATGTTTTATCCACATTCCAGAAAACTTCAGAGGCTTGTCCCAGCCACTTGGGCTACAGGTCCTGGAGAAACAAATTTTCTTTGGACCAGGGAGGAATAAAATCAGACTTGCTACAACAAAATGTCATATGGTGAGGGGTTACCACTAACGGGAAGAAGGGATGATTGAACCCAGTGCCTTGAGATGCCTTAATCCTGATATGCAACCCACTTTCTATCTTCAGTGCTTACTCTTGATCAACAAAATACCTGATTCAAGGCTGGAGATGAAGAAATGGGAGTAACCAGGCCTCTGGACCACATAGGAAGACTGTGAAGATTTCCCAAACCAACAGGACCACAGTAGGGCTGCAGAGGGCTTGAGTCTCACTTGAGAATTGTCACCCTAATTAAAGTTATTTTTCTCTTTATCCAAAAGTCACCTGTGAGATAAAAGGGAAAACTAGGAAGCATTCCCTTAATGTTTTTATTCTGATGATTGTTTAATGGCATTCTGGAAATTTTAGACAATGCAATGAGATAAGCAACACATGAAGAATAACCTTGGTGGGGGGATGTCACCATCATGTAAAGTATTCTGTGAGCTATTTTGAAAAATAACCAAAGAATAAACACGAGAAACATAGCAAATTACTGAGGTGGATGAGTATGAAGCCCACATTTTGCCAAGTACATTCACCTGGAGACAGAAGGGTATGTGGGGGTGTCCACATACCAGGCCAGAAGAGCACAGTCGTGAAGGCAGAAGGGCCCCACATAGAAACACGGAGCAAGTGAGATTCGGGAGAAGCCCTAGCTGGGTTTCCTGTCATCAGGGAAGATTTTTACAGATTCTGAAGGGAAAAAACCCAAGTGAACTGGATGGTACTAGACTGGAATGGAGACTTGGTATAATATTCCAATTTTGAACTAAAACAAAGAGAGAAACAAAGCACCTGCATGTTTGTGCAAATGTGTCCTTGTCCCTGTAAACATGGAGAGGTCAGTGAGAAAAGGAAGTAGGTCAAAAAGATATAGGCCCCACATGGAAGAAAAGTCTACTGGCCAAATCAAGGACCATGTGAGCTCCAAAATACATAGCAATAATGTATTACAACCCACTGAAAAAAATAGGAAAATATTCCATGTAAATTAACAAAAGAATAACAGAAAGTCTGAAAAAGAATATACTATTTCCATTATTTCAGAGTGGCTTTTCCCAAACCCCTGACCAACCACAAGGCAGAAGAGTGTGGCTTTGTAATGGGAGGGCCTGGAAGAAATGACCCAACCAAGTGCCAAGCCAGGCAACGTGAACAGCACCACTGTCCTGGGACACACTAACACTGCATCATTTCCACAGTATTCTTCTCTGTGAGGCACAACTTGATCAAACATAAACACACACCAAAACTGACTCAACCCAGGAGATGATTTACAAAATCAATTACCCTAAATCTTCAAAAACAGCGAAGTCATGAGAATGTGCAGGACAAAAATTTCTTGGAGCTGGCATGATAGCTCAGCAGATGAAAGCACCTGCTTAGGCAAGTACAGGGGTTTAAATTCTATCCCTAGCACCACATGCCATACCAGCCCCACCCCAGGGTGGGCTGAGGCAGCCACAGAGTCCAGGTGTAGTGCAGCATGTCTATAATCCCAGCACTGGGGAGGCTGAAAACAGAAGGATCACTAGGAATCCAAGCTGCGTAGTGAGACCCAGCAATAATCAAATACATTTAAAAAATTCTCTAGACTAGCGATTCTCAACCTGTGGATCACAACCCTGGCAGAACTACCAAAACACAGAGATCACCTAAAGCCATCGGAAAATACATATTTAAACCCATGCTATGTCATGATGAAATGTTATTTATTGGAATTAGTAATTTGAAGTAACCACCAAAATTATTTTTTGGTTTGGGGTCACCGCAACATGAGGAACTGTATTGCGGGGTCACGGCATCAGAAAGGTTGAGAACCACTGCTCTAGACAGTGCACGATGTGGCCCTGGAACAGATCCTTTTGTGCCCAGGTAAGCCAGCAAAGCTTGAGCAGGATCTGAGAATTTGGTGACAGAGACACATCCAGGTTTATGTCCTAATGTGGGTAGTTATATTTCAGCCCATGAAGGGAACATCTTATTTGCAGAGAAGATTCAAAATATTTGATGTAACGGTTGAGAAAAAGTTGTTCTTTCAATGTTTGTGCAAATTTGAGACTATTTCAAAGTGTATAAATCTGTTAAAAAATATTCATAATGTTCAACATGTATAAAAATACCATTTAAATAGTATATTAAATAAATGATTTCACTTATTAAGGGCAATAAAAACATAACTAAGTATAAACTTATGGCAAATGAGCCAGGTCTCTATGAAGAAAATTTTGAAATATTGCTGAATAAAGCAATACATACATTCTGTATTTTGAATATAAACCAGTTGCATTTATTTTTACCCCAAAATAAATAAGATTAAATCAGTGAAAAAATATGCACCAAAGAAAACATTTTCAGAACATGACTCAGACTCCAGTCATAATCTGACACTGAAGAGGTAATTTTTCAGGGGACCCTTTTGAACATATAATATTTACCAAGAATTACAAAAATTGAGACTGGTGCACAGCAGTGGACTCTGATTATAAAATCCACCATGCTAAACATGATGGAGGGTATCCTGTGACTCCTGAACAGGTCAATCTGGAACTTTAAGGCTGTCCAGAATCCATCCAGATGAACAAATCATTCCCTTCCAGAATCATCTATGCGGCTTTTGCATGACTGACTACCATAAAGCTGCCTACTTACTAGCTCATGCAACAACACATCTTGATCTTCTTAAAAGATTGAAAATTCCTTGCTGAGTACGATGGCACACATCTGTAATTCCAGCACTCAGCAGATTAAGGCAGGAAGATAGCACTGAGTTTGAGGCAAGCTTCAACTACATAGCTAGACCCTGTCTGAAGGAAAGGAAAGAGAGAGGGGGGGAGACAGAGACAGACAGAGAGACAGAGAGAGACAGAGACAGAGAGGCAGAGAGACAGAGAGAAACAAGGGAGGGAGGGGAGGCAGAGAGGAAGGAAAGAAGGAAGGAAGGAAGGAAGGAAGAAAGAAAGAAAGAAAGAAAGAAAGAAAGAAAGAAAGAAAGAAAGAAAGAAAGAAAGAAAGAAAGAAAGAAAGTTTGTTTCTTAATATCTGACAAAGTAAAGTCTCACCCATAGCCACTGTGACTGTCTGGTGCTTTGCATAGTGATCACGTGACTGTGAAGCATTTCTTTTCTTTTTGTTTCTCTCTTGAGCAAACTCAGGCCTAGGTTGTTAATGTTGTCTGGCCAATTAAACACAAAGTTTTACACTGCATTTTACTAACATGGGAGGAAATGTGATAAGACAACAGTAATGTATTGTTTCTAATGTTTAAAAGAAAACTCAAAAAGTTTAAATTATCAGGCCCAGTAGTTGAAGCAGTACTTTAAAAAACACTTGTGCTACACATTTCCAAAAACAATTTGGTGTTGATTGTTGCTAGTTGTTGCATAGGCTGTCATAGAGTTTGTTTATTTCATTATTTTACCTCTATCAAATATAGGCCAGCCACTTTTCACTCATGATGGGGAAAAACAAAAAAACTATATGTTCTCAACTCAGGACCTAAGAGAACC
This sequence comes from Myocastor coypus, assembly GCA_004027025.1. Classification (NCBI taxonomy): domain Eukaryota; kingdom Metazoa; phylum Chordata; class Mammalia; order Rodentia; family Myocastoridae; genus Myocastor; species Myocastor coypus. Next base: position 12,778 of record PVJA010000881.1, on the reverse strand, counting down.
CATACTGTAACATCCTGTAACTCAGTGGTATCCCAAATTTTCTGTTCAAGGAGATTATGGGGCCACAGAGGAAAGGGATAGACAATGTATAGTGTCTAAGGCGAGTCACCTAGAGAGAAAACATTCTCTCAGGCTTTCAGAGAGTACAAACTGGCCAACCAATGATCGTGACTCATCCAGATGGCTGACACTGACAAAAGTTCTACAAAATGTTGTACATGGTTTCAAGGTAAATCCTGAGGGGATGTGACTACCTTGTCAGATAAGAAAATTACGTATTTTGTTATATAGATCTTGCTTTAACTTGGACTTAACTACCCAGCAGAAAAGTTTAGCGATAAGACATAAAAGGTAAAGTCAGATTAGTATGCTGAGCTGTAAAAGGCTCAAGTCAACAGCTTTGACATTGCCAGTTCTGCCGATAACCCACTACTATTATGGAATATTGCTCTATATATACAACTACTTTCTCTTAGTTCAATGAGAAGAAATATTTGTACTAATAGTGCTTAGAAAATTTATCATGTCTGCATCTTGTACTCTGAACAACTACTGTGAAGAGAACAATATGCACTGTATCAGTTGCTATGACTGTCCTACTGTGTTTTTAAACTCGGTGTTATTTCTTATTAAAAGTAATAAAAAATAAATATATGTTCTCTCACTTTGAGATGGATTTAACATTAAGCACACTAAAGTATAAAATAAAGAGTGATATCTGAGAAAGTAGTAATCAAGGCAAAAATAATGACAGCCACAGTCCAGCCTCCTAAGGTGTGAGGGGTTGAAAAGTAAAACTATGCTCTGTGATAGAGGAAGCCCAAAAGAATCTTACTCACAGAAAAAAAAAAAAAAAAAAACATACTTATTTTCCAGGCACATTGGTATGAAAATCTGGGATTATGTATGAAAAGTTTTGAGAGCATAAAATTGATGTTAAGGAGTATGTTCTCTCCTGCTCTGTTACAGGGAGCTAAGAATCTTAGGCACTGGGAGGACCACTCCCCGCAAAGGCAAAGAGGGGCCCTGGCCTGCAGGCCCTGAACTGGACACCTGGACAAGGCTCCCAGCGTGGACCTTCCTGTCTTTACTCTATCTCAGTGGGTGTGTCCTGGATCTTCAGCCACTAAAGAACAGTTATTTGCAGAACACTTTTTTACTTCTGCGTCAGTCAGTCTCTGTTCCTGGGACATAGCATGTAACTTAAAGGAGGAGAGCTTTAATTTGGCTCACAGTTTTGGAAGATTCAATCTGTGATCAACTGGCTCCAAGGCAAAAAAAAAAAAAAAAAAAAAAAAATCACTGTGGAAGGGTGCAGTGGCACAAAGCCACACAGCCCATGGTATCTAGGGAGTGGAGTAAGGAAGAGTGCCAGAGAGGAGGCATAAAGGTTGCACACAGCACCCAAAGTATGCCTCTGTGGCTCAGCTAGACATGCCCAGGAGCATGGTTACTGATCTGCTAGGTGTTTCCAAAGTCAATGAAGTTGACATATTAGGATTTATGGTCACAGCTTCTTACCAGAACAACCAGTGAAGACCTCAATGGGCTGTTGAAAGGTCTCCAGGTCACAGTGTGAGATGGTGTCAAATAGCACAAGGGTGCTGATGACATTCAAGCAGAAAGGAGGCAACCAGGCGAGTCCAGGGAACTGAGAATGGGCTGTATTTTCAGGGGACATTGGCACCTTACAGTCCTTGGCAAACAGTCCTTAATCTAATGAAATTTGCTTCATATATTCATGAAGGATAAAAACAAATGTAGGAAATAATGCTTCTAGGTACCATCCAACAGAAAGGCTGGCTCATGCTGACATCACTCTTATGTCCTCATCGACTGCGTTCACCAGAGCACACACTGCGCAACTTCTAGTTCTTTCCCAAAGTCAAACAGACCGTGAGAAGTAAAGGTTCTGAATCAATTCAGGATATCATGAAAGTCACAACAGTCCAGCTAAAGACACCCTGGAAAGAGGAACTCCAGAGCTGCTTCAGGAAGCAACAAGAATAATACAGTCCAGTGTGTTTGAAGGTGGGGAGAAGGGTGGGGGGATTAGGGGCAACATAAACTATTGTTAAATCACACTCATGCGCTACTTGATTCCAAAGGCAGGCAACGAATTCACACTGATAAGGATTAGAACAAGGAATAACAGTTTTCTCTGAGGAGTTTCTCTGAGGAGGAGTTTGATGGAGGGACAAGGAAGCCCCGAGGAGCACTAGAATGATCTATCTCCTGATTTTGGTATGTGGGTTATGCGAGAATCCATTAAGCTGCTCCCCTAAGATTTACCTAAGCTAGTCACTGCAGGCTACAAGCTTTCTGAAAATATGACAGCTCAGTGAGTAAGAAAAATGTTATCGTGGGGCCAGAAAGATAGCTCAGCAAACTAAGTGTCTACTCAGGCAAGTGCAGGGATTGAGGTGCAACCCTTAGCACCACATGCCACACTGGCCCCAACCCTGGGCGTGCTGAGTCAAGCACTGAGATGGGTGTGGTGATGCATGCCTGTAATCTCAGTGATGGGGAGGCTGAGACAGGAGGATTACTATGAGCCCAGCTGCATAATGAGACCTTGTACCCAATACATAAATAAATAAAAGGTTTTTTTTTAAAGACAGAAATCTATTTCTGCTATCTCATCTGTTCATACCTAGCATTTGAACCTTAAAATTCAATCCTAAGGAAAATCTACTTTTTTCAGATACACAATGCTATGTTTTAGTCACCTGTTATGATTAAATATCAGAGCAGATTTTCTTTTATGAATGGAAAAGTTTTATGTTTCAATGTGACTGTTCTTTCTGGTCTATGGCCATTCATAAATAGAATTATTATGACTACTAGTAAATAAGATACTTACCCACTCAAGTTGATCCACTTAAAAAAATATTCATCATTTCCATTTAACAAGAAATGACTAACTGCCTACTAGGTCCTGGCACAATATTAAAGTGAGAATAAATAGCAAGACAGTCATCCGTTCCCAGGTAAAGCTCTCTGTGAACCCACCCCAACCCTTGGTGACTCTATATTCTGACTAACAAGGTTAAGAATATCTAAACATATAAATGTGTAAAAGTCCTAAGAATGGGACTCATCATCGTAGTTATGTGAAAATTCAAGAGTAATATGGATACTCATTGCAAACTTCACAGAGCTCCCCGTAAAGAATAGTAATATCATATGCTAAAGTAATATGTATTTTAATATTGAAATTCTTTCTATATTGTTACTTAAATTCCCTCAAATTTCTTCTCTAATAAAATCATAAACCTGTACCTATTTATCATAACTGAGAAGGAAAAACAATACCTGTCATCCCAATGTCTACTTTATTCAGAGAGTAGGAGAAGAAAAACAGTTCCATAAACTCTACAATCCATTGCAGATGTTATCTTCTACATCTGTGACTGTTTATGTTATGGCCTGTGTCTAAATATTTCCCCAAAAACCTCATGAAGTCATAGGTGGGGCTTTTCAGAGGCTCTAAAAGGAGTGATCCTGGGATTAAGTGTGTGATTTCAGGATTAAGGGTGTGCAGTTGCCAAATTAGTCCACTGACTGGCTTGGCATAATTCTGGGTGTGGATATTGGGAAGGCCCACCCTAGGTGTGATGCCCCACAGCCTGAGGATATGTCACCTAAATAGGAACAAGGAACAGAAAGCGGGCTGCTGTCCTCACCTGGTGCTTCTTCACTGTTCTCTGCTTTGCTGCCTTCTGCCTGCTGTGAACCTTTGCTCCTCTGGAATACTCCTTTGTCCTGTTACCCTGCTTTGGAACAAGCCAACTATGGGCTAAAACTTCTATAAGCGGAGTTACAATAAACATTCTGTCCTTTAACTTTGGGTACTAAATATTCTGTTTCAGCAATGAGAAAAGTAACCAAGACAGTTTATATGCCAAATATGTAGTTTATCATTTTGAAGAGCATGTTTGCCATGGCTTATGTCTAATTGTACCCCCAAAGCCTCATGCAGTCATGGGCAGGGACTTCTATAGATTGAGACTTGACTCATGAGTCACTAGGATTATGTGATTTAGTACTGATCTAGAGTTTGAGACTTGATCCATGATCCTTGGGATTATGTGTTTTAAGTACTTCTGGGATTATGAGTATAGCCTAAGGTGGAGAGGCTGAGGCGGAAAGCCTGGATGTAATATAAAGAGAGACAGACTAGAGCTGTTGCTCTCTGCTCCCCTGGTTGTTCTGTTGCCTCTGTCGTGATTGTTGCTGTTCTGCCACCATGAACTGGATGCTCTCTGCCCTGTTCCATTCAGCCTTGGGCCAGCCGAATCTAGACTAAAACCTCCAGTAACTGTGAGCTAAATAAACCTTTCCTTCCTTCATTTTGAGTATCAGGTATTTGTCCCAGTAACAAGAGAAAAGTAACTAAGACAATGTTTATGTTTTCCATATACCTTAACTTTGAATCTTTATGATCTGATGTCTATACTGAGAACAGTTCAAACTAACTCAAAAAACAAAAAGAAAGAAAGAAAGAAAAACAAAAAGAAAAAGAAGAGAAGAGAAAAAGAAGAAAAGAAAAGAAAACTAGGCATGTTGGCCCTTGGAGGAGTTTAAATTATTACCACCCAACTTCTATATCTCAAACTTTATCAACATACAAATATATGTTGGTTTAAAACATACTTTACAGGGGCCTGGGATACAGCTCAGTGGCACAAGTACCTACCTAGCAAGCGCAAGGTCCTGAGTTCAATTCCCAGGAAAGAGGAGAAAGAGAAGGAGAATAAGAAAAAGAAATTCTGCCTGTTAGGCCAGGCATGGTGGTGCACACCTATAATCCCAGTATTCAGGAAGTTGAGGCAAGAGTATTGTGGTGAGTTTGAGATGTGCCAGAGCTAAAAAGCGAGCTCAAGTCCAACCTGAACTGCATAGTGAGACCCTGTCTCAAAAAAAATACTTTGTAATTGCTTACTGCTTGTTAAATCAATAGAACATTGCCTTAAATATTAAAAGGATTAGCTGAATGATTCATAGTACATTTTACCATGTGATATTATACAGAAAAAAGTAAGTAGATTTGTACATGTTAATAAATGTACACGGTACAGATCAGTGAATCAAATAAGGTTCAGGAAGAAAAATGTGGAAGAATGCTTGATTTCAGATAAAACAGCACAGAAAGTATAATGATCTGCATACTACAGGACAGTTATAGGAAGTACCTATAGCTTTAGAAATGCTGATGACTTTAAGGGAAGGAAAGGAAGGTGAAGAAGATGGAGTACACATCTCTCATGCATCTCCTTATGGCATTGGGTTGTTTTATGTGGATTAATATGTGCATATTATATATCATATATATACACAAATACAAGGCATGTAATTGTACTGTAGGCTATTGTGATTGCAACATTGTATTCATCAAGGAAGAAAATAGAAAGTGAAAGAGTTCTTAGCAAAGAATTTTTTTGGTCGTGGTTGAACAGTTCTTTTATTAAAAGCGTTCCTCTAGCTAACAAGGTGAAGATAATTCCTACTCACCTGAAAAGCAAATTTTTCCTTTGTACTACTCAGTCTAGCCATAGAAGAGACAGAAGTTAGTGATGTTGCATAACTTGCAACTCTGTTTATGCGCAGTCCTGTTGATTTGGCAGGGAGGGGACAGGTGTGTACTTCTGTGGACCCAAGGGAATGGCAAAGGCTTTCTATTCCTCTTTTCAGTGTCAAACTAGGTTGGCACCGAACATATGTCAAAGGATGCCCCCTGGTTCACTGCCTCAAGATGCTTAGAGATTCCACTGGATCCAAAAGAAACAATTCTCCTGGCCTCCACTTTGCGCATAGTTGCCACTGTTTGCCTTTTCTTGTCAGTTGCTATTTAGGTTAGAGTATGGTGATGGTTAATCCACTCTTTGCACAATCATAATCAAGTGATAGAAATTTCACCAGCAAGGTCCTTAACTCAGCTTCTAATTACTCAGAGAAGAGAGGCACTTGGGGTGCCTTTTGTTGTGTCGTTTCCTTGCAGGCTTAAATCCAAAAGGTGATCAGGTCCAAGTCTGAAGATGAAGTTTCCATTCCATTTCAGCTTTTCTTCCTCCAAGTTTACTTCTCTCCTCCATCTTTGTCCCATGAAGTGACAGTGAGCATTCTACTACCAGCCAAAGAAAGTAGCACAAGGACTTTAAAAAAAAAGAAACCCTTAGATCTTTCAGTGGGAATACTAGGCATCAAACTCAGGATCTTCCACTTGCCAGGCAGGCACTGTACCACTGAGCTATATGCCCAGAAACCACCTAGATTATAACTGTCTTTTTTAACAAATGCAGTAGACAGAGTATTTGTGTGATTATCTCTTTTAACATTGACTTTTTTCCCCAGGTCATATTCATTTCTTAATATTAGTGATTATAAATCACATATTTTACATAGTATGAAAAGATATGTTTTCTTAATATATAAAAAATGGAAGGTTGACCTGAATAATTCTACTAAAAGCACAAATCTGTTGGAAAGATCAACTCGGCCGACTGCAGGGGATAGTTCCAATGTAAGTTACGTCTAAGGAATTTACATGTTCACCTTGAAATAGTTCCAAAATAAGAAATTACGTTACCTTATGTCTTCATTTTTAACCTCTTTGTCGAAAGCCAGCAGCCACAATGACATAAGAATGGCCAAAATCCAACTGTTACTCTGATGTGACAGTGGTGCACCATTATAAATAATCAATTATCTGCTTATACAGGTCACTGATTCATTGGTTAATGGAAAAGCTACCCATGGAAGGCTTCATTATAGCTCAAGAAATCCAAAAAATGAAAATTATGAACAAGTCTTGCTCAAATGTCCACTAGATTCAATAGACCGAAGGTTTCTCTTTACTTAATTTTAAACACTGCAGGGCAGGAACCCAGCAAACTGGCCCACAGAACTTCTCAACTAATTTCACCCAAAACAGAAACTACCTATTTGTAAAGTACTCATTGCATTAATTTAAAAACAGAAAACTGACGTTATTTCATGTCTAAAAGCCATCTTAGAAGAAAGGTGGATGGTGAAGGACTTGAAGAGAAAACCACTTAGAGAAATTGGAGTGGGGTTGAGGAAAACAAAATTGTATTGCAGAGAACATACAGGGATGAACGAGCTGTCCTTTGCTTAATGCAGAGTTCTTCAGTAGGTAATAAAGGTTTGAGAAGACACTACTATGAAAAGAACACAAAGTAGATAGAAACATCTATAACCTGTTCTTAAACTGTAAGATCAATAAATACAATCACTCATTGTTTTGTCATAGTTACTTGATCTAAAAACCTCACCACATGAACTGTCTACATAGCTAACTGAATATTGTAAAATATATCTAAGCTCAAAGCAATCATAAAAGGTACAAACAACAAAAATTGTGTTTGACATTGTTCACTTGTACACCAGTCTTTAAGTCACACAGGTGAAATAAGCTGGACACTGTATATACATATTTATTATTAACATTTTTTGCACACAAGCTAGACACAGATCCCTCTGGGGATCTGGGAGGGTCTGTAAGAAGATATAATTTGAGTATTTCTATACACACACACACACATGCATGCACACACATGTCAAATAATTTAAATGTGACACTAAAAAAATGTTTACTGTAATGTATCATAACCTACTTTCTTTTCCTTTTTATTCAGTTAACCAAAAGTACCAAGCAAAGTCAGAGAAGAAACCAAAATCATCCATGTGTGTGTACAATAACTCTTTTTTATCCTGCTTTCAACCTTGTAAAGAATCTCCCATGAGAAACTAACCAATAAGAATGCCACTGTTTTTCAATGTTTTGCAACCCCATGTGTTGATTCATGCTATTATTTCCTGTTCTATTAGAGTTCTACTTGGGAAGTCCTTGCCTATGCCTGTGGCTTCAAGTGTCTCCCTGTGTTTTCTCCCAGAAATTTGAGAATTTCTGGTCTTTTATCATTTTTAGTTGATTTTTGTACAGTATGAGAGACAAAGCTCTTGCTGGCATCTTGTTTATGTCAATATCCAGCTTCCCAGCACTGTTCTGAAAAGATTGGCTGTCCTTTCTCCAAATCTGCCTTTGGCATTGTTGTCAAGAGTTCATGGCTGTAGTCATATAGGTTTGCTTCAATGTCCTATCTTCTATTCTGGTCTGCATGTCTATTTTTAGGTGAGTGCCATAATATTTCAGGTATTATGACTTTGTAGTATATTTTGAGATCATGCACCATGATACCACAAGCAGAAGTCCTTCACAGCAAAGCAGACAGTCTGAAGAGACAATCTTGCCAATGGAAGGCAATTTTAGTCAGATATTCTTCCAACATATGAGTAATATTCACACTACATAAAGAACTGAATATGCTCACAAAAGAAAAAAACAATCAATAAATTGGCAAATTGAGTAGACACTTCTCAAAAGAAGAAATACAATTGGCCAATAAGCATATAAAAAACACACTCACCATCTTCAGCCTCAGAGAAGCATGGCTCACAATTATGCTGAGAATATTTAAAGGAAGAAAGCAAAATTTTCTGGCTCTACATCCTGGCCATAACTATCGACCCAGGTTCACATCCCAGACCAACCAGGCAATATCCTGAAGACACTCAGCTGGGGTTCTTTTGTCAGTCACTGACACTGGACTACTAACTGATCTCTTATATGTTAGTCATATTTTACAAAGCCTATGTACATCCCTTTGTCTCACTTAATATATAATAAGACCCTTCCTTACATTTAACAAATTATGTTCTCTGTTATAAATTAAAAAGAATTATAGTGAATCCATCTTATCCCCATCAGTATGGCTATTATCAAGAATATTAATAGCAATAAGCACTAGTGAGAATAAAGGAGAGAAAGAGTTTTTTACATACTGTTTGTGGGAACATAAATTAGTACAGCCACTATGGAAATCAGTGTGGAAGTCCCTCAAGAAACTAAAAATTAAGTTGTCATTTCACCTAACTATACCACTCTTCAGTACATTCTTCAAAAAATTAAAGACAACATACTATAGAGAAATCTGTATGCCCATGTTTATTGTAGTGCAGCTCAAAATACTTAAGCTGTTGGTATAGCTTATACACCCATGAACAGATAAGTGGATAAGGAAAATATGACATACCTACATGAAGGAATATTATTCAGCCATAAAGAATGAAATGATCATTTTCAGGAAATTTGGTAGAACTTCAGCTCATTATGTTGAGCGAAACAAGCCAGACTCAGGTAAAGATCACATTCTCTTTCATACATGAAAAATAGAGAGGACAACAGACACATAAAAGTAAAAGAGAAACTAATAGAACAAAAGAAGGGAATACAAAGGAAGGGCAAAGAGGCTAAAGGGGTGGAAATGAGCCAAGTATGTTATATCCCATTAAATATTCCAAAATGAAGTCCATCATTCTATAAAACTAACATACACTAAAAAAATGCCACAGCAAGATCATCACAAAGACATGTCAGCAACTGCCAGCCACAACAGATTAGTGGCAGGTGAGGTCATGAAAGGTACCAAGGAGTTTGGGGGTTCTAACTCCCCATCACATGCTTCTTCGTAGCCAACATGCTTATCAGCTATGTAAAAATTTATATCTCATCAAGCTGCTGACAGAAGATCTTGAAATCTATAAAGATTATAACTAAAATTCAATTTTCAATCACCTTAATTTAATATATGTTATAATGATATGTTGAAATATATGTTGAAATGAACAAACATATCACCTTCCAAATTATCGGAACTTGAGAGAGCCCCCCTCTGATAGTCAAGATCAGCAAGACCTCTCTATTTTTCAGCATGCAGGTTGTTAAACTGGACGAGAGACCAATGGAGAAACTGCAGTAGCATTGAGTCATGAAGGTAGAGGAGCTCCAGATTCTTAAAGATCACCTGTCACCATCAACTCCCAGTCAAATGCTGGTACCCACATAGTAGCACTTCTCTCATCATCAAGGGGACAGTCACATCCACAGAGTCATGAATGGGTATAGCCCAACACATTCGTACTACACTCGACATGGACCATGGCTTCCATCTGCCGATGGAACAAACATATTCAAAAGATGGTAGTTGAGTGTCCACACCCTTAATAGCTTCTGCAGTTTATTATTCTCAGTTTTAAAGTAGGTTTTCTATTTTCCAAATACTAAGTGTACAGTGCCAGAATCTTGATTTGTATAATAAAGTATTACAAAATTAATAACCTGTGAACAATATGAACATAGGTCATTAGTCATTGTTGTCTATCTTGACTTGTGTATTATTCCCTGCTCAGTACCAGTACCTGAGGGAGGCAAGAATTATTTCCTACTTGATGGTACAGACTCCTATAGCATAGCTTTATTATTATTATTATTATTATTATTATTATTATTATTATTGCGGGCTCAGCCTGCCTTGGGGGTGGGGCTGGCTCAGCCTGTGGTGCTGGAGATCAAACCACTGACCCTGTGGTTGCCTAAGCTTTCCTAAGCAGGTGCTTTAGGCCACTGAACCATCTCACCAGCCCCAGTTTTTATTTTATTCTAATACCATACTCTCCATAAAAACAAGATGAGAATGTTAGTTAAAACAGGTTTTTTAGAACTCACAGCTATACATTCACTCATTATGAAAACAGCAAAACATATATTCAGGTTATTATTCACCTTAACAATGGTGTTGGTTTCCACAAACTCTGTTAGGTCTTACCCAAAAGAAAAAGATACATGCCGGCTTTCAGGTTAGCTGGTAGTTTAAGCACCTGCATGAGCAATCCCAGTCAGGCACAGGGATGGCAGTTCAATTCCTACACCAACACTTAAGGCAGCCTGAGCCAGCCAAAAAAAAAAAAAAAAAAAAAAGGTACATACCTTTACAGAGCAACCCTAGGTCAAAACCAGCATTGTATATAGAGACGGCGAATTTTCAGGTCACCCATGGGGATACCAAGTTATTATTCTCAAAGATGGAAAAACATCAATCATAAAAAACAAATCCATTTGCAATACCTGTATTTCTTACCAAAACCTTTCAGTAAAATTAACTTAAGACATGCCCTGGTTTGCTCTAAAATCATGATTAAGTAAAGAAAGTTAAAAGGAGACCATCATTTAAATGCCACCTCATTGGAGGTAAGCAGTCACATTGCTCTCAACTATTTCTGCTGAAAACAAAAGCACACAGTCCAGGCATAGCCAAATCCCAGGCCTTGGTTTAAAATGCATGCAGGGCACACTACAGATGCCTCACGCACACAGATGCATGTTCTCCATGAGTGAAGGACCCTTGCGACTTTGTGTCTCTTGTGGCGTCAAAAGATAAGAACCACTGGGTCCATTTTGGAGACACTAGCCATCCATCCTGAGGCTCTGTCCAGACCTGCCCCTGCTGCCAGCCCTGGCCATACGCTGGCTGCAGGCAGGAAAGCCAGCACATGCACCGGTTCTGCCCACTGCCTGCCCACCTGATTCTGATCCCTGATTGCTCTCCTAGTGTTTTAGCCCTCAACAGCAAAACCCAGAAAAGACTGTAGCCCAGAAAAGACCTGACTGCTTCATCTGGGCCTACTTTTAGCCAAACCCAGAATTCTTTAAGTGAAATAAAAGGTGCCTTGTCTGGGTTCATTTTATGTGGAAGTCAGATCTCCAAGTTCACTTTTGTTTCCACAGGAAATTTTCCATCTTCACGTTTCACTGGTATTATTCCAGGAAAAGAAGCACACGACTGCCTTCCCCACTACATCCTCCTTGAACCAGAGATCTCATCCCATTGGCTAACCCTCACCTCCAACTTTAGGAGGATGCCTGGGCAGGGGATGAAGATTCCTCATGATGACACTCAGCATCCCTGACTTGGAGAAGCATGGGAGAAAGCAGTGGCCCTGCCTGCTGCCCGTCATCAGCAGGAGACACTAGGAAGATGTCGCCAGCACCTTGCCCTCTGGACGTGGGGGTCCTGCACACAGGCATCCACACAGGCCATGCAACCGTAGGGTGGTTCAGCCACCCCAGAGCACAGGACACGGCAGTCTGGGAGGGAAAATGGCCAGTTATCCCCAGCCAGTGGCCTCAGGCCTCCTCCTGCCACCTCAGTACCCCACCTCTCCCTCCCTTTCTCCCCACACAGCTTCAAGTTCACACTGAGCTGAGTCTCCAGCTTCGCCCCAATCAGCTCAGCCCCATCCCACACCCAATTTCCTGGATATACATGTAAAATCCCATTTGTTGTGTGTGGGGAGTCCACTGGAGCTGTCTTGCCACAGGGAGCTCTGAGGAGGGCGGCTGGGCATCCTTGCAGAGGAGCTCCTCTCCCAACCTCTCCTGCCTGTGACCAGTCCTTTGCCTCCTCCCCCTCCCCCTACCTTGCTCCTCGCTGCTGCCCCCAAACCAGGCAGGGTGGTCCTCCTCTGGGAGCTGGGATCCTCCTCCACCTCCTCCACCCTCGAGGGCTTTTCGTTTCTTCGACATCTCTGCCCAGGGCTGGGGTTTGGGGTTTTCTTTCCCCACCCCCTGGCCCTCCCCCCTCACAGAGGAGAGTGAAGGTGGGGTTAGTGGAGGGGAGGGGGTAAGAAGGAGAGGAAAGGGGTGGGGAAAATAGACTAGGGAGGGAGGCGGAAAGAAGCGGCTGCTGAGAGAGAGGAAGGGACGCTGGAGTGGCAGGAAGGCAGGAGAGGCCAGGACTGGTGCAGAAATCCAGGACCAGTTCCATCAGTGTAGCCCTAGGTCTAGGGCTGTGCTCTCTTCTCTTCTCTTCTCTCTCTCTCTCTCTCTCTCTCTCTCTCTCTCTCTCTCTCTCTCTCT